>JADBJO010002907.1:57500-80000 GCA_016801955.1 Conus betulinus | reverse complement strand
TGTGTACGCGTGTGTTTATTTACGTGTATGTATATGGGCAAGCATGCATGCACGCGCGCGCACGTGGATGTGTTTCTTTCTATCTGTCTTTCAGATTTAGATGTTCAGATGACTTTATGAAGCAACTTGATGTGTCGCTATCGTTTTCGACACTTGTCCTTTGTCGAAAGAAATCTGTCCCATGTTATCAGCACCTTCCTTCCGACACGACTCCAGACAGACTGTACAATCAGAACCAGCTACAGAACAGGAGAAAACAACAGAATTTTGATGACTATGTCACATTCCAAATTATGAAAGTACAGAGATGTAGACTAGGAGAAATCAAAGTACACATCAGTTTGAAAGCTGATTTAGAATTGATTTAGAATTGTCTTTGCTATATGCAGCAGCAACAAAAGCAGCATTACGATAATGATAAGCAGCAGCAGCAGGGGAGGAGAGAGAGAGAGAGAGAGAGAGAGAGAGAGAGAGAGAGAGAGAGAGAGAGAGAGAGAGAGAGAGAGAGAGAGAGAGAGAGAGAGAGAGGAATGAACAGAGTCGGTAAGAAGTTGATGCGTGAAAAAAAAAACGAACATAGATTATTCAAATTCAGTCATGCATTTTCCATTGGACTATTTCTTTATTGGATGTGTAAGCAATTTTCAGGTAAGATTTATGAAATCCACAAAAACACAGTGAGATGTAAATGCTGCATATAGTAACTTCAGACGATTGAAACAAAAAACAAAAAAAAGAAAAAAACAAACACCCCCCCCTCGCCAACCCTCCCCCTTAAAAAAGCCGAAAAAACCACTTGCTTGTCTTGTTCCCGAACAGTTTTACCACACACAGCACAGTTTAGGACATACCTCTCTCTCTCTCTTCTCTCTCTCTCTCTCTCTACACACACACACACACACACACACACACACACACACACACACACACACACACACACACACACACACCACACACACACACACACACACACACACACACACACACACACCAAACACACACACACACACACACTCAACTCACCCCCCCTGCACCCTATAACAACATAAACACGTGAGCTATTCTCATAAAATTCTAGGTCGTAGAGTTTAGTAAGCAAACATATACAATATCCGGATTGTGGCTGCCTTGCATCTTCTATTGCCTTAATAACTCAGGGCCCGTAATAGGTACCCTTACTGCTGGATAGGCCACATACGGTTATCCAGCCGTAAAATTCCACCCCCAAAGTGGTTCAAGCTCACAACTGTCTGCTCTGGTGAAAAAAAAAATCACATTTCCAGAAAAAAAACAACAACAACAAAAACATTCATTTGATAAGGAAGAGAAGGAAACTCGATCAACAAACCCACAATCCAGCCAAAGGAATCCGAAGTGATGGTGTATAGTGTGTTCATGTTCAACCCTTCTTGAGAAATGTTCCCCTGAAGCTTTTGAGCATGCTGACCCACCACCGGTCAATGGTGGGGCATACATATGAACCCTTTATTGATGGGCGGGTCTCTCTAATGCTGTTGGCCACGCTGTCAAATCAGTGGTTGATAATATGTTCATGTTATTCCATTATTGATGGCTGTTCTCTAATGCTTATGACCACTGTGACAGACCACTGGTCGAGAATGCAAGTAGATGTCAATCCTTTATTGATTAAGATGTTCCTGTGATGCCTTTGAGCAGACCGACAGACTTCTGGTCAAAGATGCGGTATAGATGTCATAGCCTTAGCACTAATTGTTTCTGCTTTTGGTCAGTGATGCGATATAGATGTCATAGCCTTAGCACTAATTGTTTCTGCTTTGGTCAGTGATGCGATACAGATGTCATAGCCTTAGCACTAATTGTTTCTGCTTTGGTCAGTGATGCGGTATAGATGTCATAGCCTTAGCACCAATTGTTTCTTCTTTTGGTCAGTGATGCGATATAGATGTCATAGCCTTAACAACAATTGTTTCTGTTTGGTCAGTGATGCGGTGTATATGTCATAGCCTTAGCACTAATTGTTTCTGCTTTGGTCAGTGATGCGGTATATATGTCATAGCCTTAGCACTAATTGTTTCTGCTTTGGTCAGTGATACGGTATATATGTCATAGCCTTAGCACTAATTGTTTCTGCTTTGGTTTCAGTGATGCGGTATATATGTCATAGCCTTAGCACACTAATTGTTTCTGCTTTGGTCAGTGATGCGGTATATATGTCACATAGCCTTAGCACTAATTGTTTCTGCTTTGGTCAGGATGCGGTATATATGTCATAGCCTTGTCACTAATTGTTTCTGCTTTGGTCAGTGATGCGGTATATATGTCATAGCCTTAGCAATGATTGTTTCTGCTTTTGAGTAGACTGACAGACCACTGGTCAATGATGATGTGACTGTGTCCAGTGACTTAGTGACAAATGTGTGTTTCCAGTGCTTTTGAATAGACTGAGCGATCACTGATCAATCATGTGGTATCTGTGTCAATGCCTTGAACCGCCAGACTGGCAATTGATCCTGGCCAGACAGGACCACTGAGCCCTTGCCCTCTATCGTCACTCGACATTTCTGCCACTCTGTCACCGCTGTGGTTTTCATCTGCCGGCTGACTTCGTTTCAGTCCGCGATTTTGCTTCTAACGATGTTGAATTTCCAACACGTGAAACGCGTGAGAGGTCCTAGACAAAACTGACTTTCCTTTATCGGTTTTTGCTGTGCTCTAACCTAACAATCACTGACACTGATATCCTCACAGTTGGTTCACTGATCCCTTGGCAGTTGTATCCAACCAGATCAGTGAGTGCCGATTGAGATTATGATAACACACGTTGTTTTATAGGTGTCGTTGTTGTGTGACTGAGTATTTGACCTGTGCGTCATTGCTGTGACTGAGTATTTGACCTTTGCGACATTGCTGTGACTGAGTATTTGACCTGTGTGTCATTGCTGTGACTGAGTCTACTTGACCTGTGTGTCATTGCTGTGACTGAGTCTACTTGACCCGTGTGTCATTGCTGTGACTGAGTATTTGACCTGTGCGTCATTGACTGTGACCTGAGTCATTGACCTGTGTGTCATTTGACCTGTGTGTCATTGCTGTGACCGAGTATTTGACCTGTGTGTCATTGCTGTGACTGAGTATTTGACCTGTGTGTCATTGCTGTGACTGAGTATTTGACCTGTGTGTCATTGCTGTGACTGAGTATTTGACCTGTGTGTCATTGCTGTGACTGAGTATTTGACCTGTGTGTTCTTGCTGTGACTGAGTATTTGACCTGTGTGTTCTTGCTGTGACTGAGTATTTGACTGATGTGTCACACTGCTGTGACTGAGTCTACTTGATCTGTGTGTCATTGCGGTGACTGAGCCTACTTGACCTGTCATAAGGGAAAAAGCTCAAGACACGCAGGGGCAGCTGGCCACCTGATGTGCCTGCCCCATCCCAGTTCAAGGAGGACACAGTCCCTTGTTCTGCATCATGCAAGTCACGAGCAGCCACGGGGTTTACAGTATCTCTCTGTTCTTCCATACACTTCATGAACTGATACAGCTTGTGTCTTGAAAGGACTAACGCCTGCAAGCTTTATATTCCTCGCAAACTGCGTTGCTCAGGTCATGAAGTGACGGACGAAATGGGTACCTCACAATTTTTAGATGACGGCGGCATCTTCCTTCTTGTCTTCTAGCTCTACTCACCACTCAAATTCTAGAACGGCAAACCGAAGAACGCCAAGAATTTGCTGCACACCGAGAGAGATGGTGACACCAATTTTGTTGTGGTTGACGACGGATGCTCTCCATGTTCCGTTTTCTGTGCGTACGTCAGGTTTTGCTTTCGTTTCCCAGCCATCTTGAATTTGCTGGTCGTTGGCATTTTGCTGTTAATTTTTCTCGGTCGTTTTTTTTTCCGTTTATTTTTTCTGCGCTCCTCACTTTTTTTCGGAGTCTTTTCAACATTTTTATATGGTTGTCTCATCAGTTTTGATTTTTCTCAGGTGCTTTCTGTTCAGGTGCGGCTGCCTGGCTGGACTATCTTGAGGAGCGCACGGTTTATCTGGCGTGTCCGGAACGGGCTTGGGTTCCCCTGGTGCAGGCTGGTCTTGTGCTGCGCAAAAGTGATGTGAAGAAATGAGTGAATGTAAGTCACCAGATAACTAATCGAAAAACGTAAAAGTCAGCGACTGACAAAAGCATATCTCATCAGTGCCAAACACAGCCACTTCTGCTGCACTCAGTGCCCATAATGGACAACTGTTCAGGTCATCACGGCTAACTGTTACAACAGTTTGTTATCATTTACACCACAATCGACTATACAGGGTCACGTCGGGGCTTTATTATGTAATCCCAAAGGCTATATTACAACAGTCAGAACAGGTATATTACAACAGCTCCAGGATTGTATTAAAACGGTCCCAAAGACTACATTTACAACAGTCACAACAGCTTACATTGCTCAACAGTCCCAGGGTTATGTTACAACAGTCCCAAGGACTATATCTACAGCAGTCAGAACACCTATATTACGACGACAGTCCCAGGGTTATATTACAACAGTCCCAAGGACTATATCTACAGCAGTCACAACAGTTAGATTACAACAGTACCAGGACTTTACCAAAACAGTCCAGAAGGCTATATTTACAACAGACCCATCTATTATATTACAGCAATACCAGGGGCTGTATTTACAGCGGTTCTACCTGTTATGTTACATCGGTACCAGGACTGTATTACAACAGTCCAAAAGGCTATATTTACAACAGTCTTGTCTCTTAAATTACAACAGCACCAGAACTATGTTACAACGGTTCAAAATACTGTGTTCACAACAGCCCCATCCGTCAATGAACAACAGTTCCAGGACTATGTTTCACCAGTCCCAGAGGCTATATTCACGACAGTACCAACGGTTATATTCCTACAGCCCCTGGACTATGTTACAACAGTCGGTAGGGCTTTACTACTACAGCTCCAAGAGCTATATTACAAAAGTTCCAGGGGCTTTATTACATAGCTCCAAGGCGCATAATGGAATAGCCCCAGGATTTATATTACATTATTTCCAACGATAGATTGAACCAGTTCCAGGGCTATATTACAAGAACTCCAAACGCTGTATGAAAAGTTCGATTAGAAGTATTATTATGTCCTAGGGGATATATGATAACAGTCTCGAGAGGTATATCACAACAGTCCAAAGAATTATATGGAAACAGTTACAAGGACCGTATAATTACGTCCCCAAGGGCAATATTACGTAAGTACCGAGGATTAATACATCAGAACCAAGGGTTATGTTTACAATATCCCAAAGGGATCTATGACACCAGTGCTAATTGCTGTGATACAAAAGACCCAAGAAGAAGAAAAGAAAGATACACCCAAAGGTGCGAGTAGGATCCAGAAAAGTACTGTCGTTGATTGCCGAGCCAGCCAGCTGGGAGCAATCCTGCACCACCCTCGGAAGCCTTAGGTGTTCACATCGGGTGCAGGCACGCGCAGCAACGTGTCCCTTGACGTCTTAACGGAATACCCTGTGCGTGCCTGCACCCTAAATTAACACAGCTTAGGCTTCCAAGGGTGTTACAGGATTGTTTCTGGCTGCTTGGTTCGCCAGTTGAGGATAGTGCTTCTCTGGGTCTCATTGGAACCTTCGGGTGTATCTTCTTCTTTCTGTCACAAGCACCTAGGGGTGTATCACGATATTCCAATATTACACGGGTTCTAATGGCTACATTTCAACAGATTCATGGTCTGTTTTATAACAGTTTGAAGGGCTATATTCATCAGCCAGTCTCTCGGGCTATAATGCATCAGCCCTTCCATTTTATAACAGCCGCAAGAACTGTATTACAACAGTTCTAAGGACCTTGTTACCGCAGCAGTCCTCGAGGCATATAATGTAGCAGACCCGAGGGCTGTGTTACAACGGCTTAAAAGTATTTATATTGCAACAGTCTTGAGGACTATTACAACAATGGCTTAAAAGACTATTATTACAACAGTCCCGACAGCTATATTTCAACAGTACTAAATGTAATAACACAGTGGTTCCAAGAATTATATTACAATGATCCAATACGCCATGTTACAAATTCCAAAGTGACAAAATTCACCGGCATGAAGGAATACATTATAATGATCTCACAGGCTTTATCAAAGCTGTCCCAAAGTCTAAACTACAACGGACGAAACGGCTATATTTCAAGAGCCCGAAAGCTTGTGTTTGTTGCAATGATCTCAAGGACTTTGCTATAACAAGAGTGTAAGCTATCTTTTAATGGTCCAAAAAGCTATGTAACAGCAATAATACAAACGTCTTCAAACAGTACTTGCACAGTATCAAAGCCAACAGAACATACTTTGGTAGCATGAAAGCACATGTCCAGTATCATTGCAGTGGTTCAAAAGAATTTGGTCTGCATTATTGGGAGGTCTACACAAATAGCGGTTTTGACGGGATGGATATCACCTAAGTAATTCGTCAAGTAATCTGTATATTTTGTCTACAATATTGAAAGCGCAGTACTGACAGATTAGAGTCCTGGATCAACTTGGATTACCTTCTCCTGTTTATACATAGTGTGCCGATCCCTCCCTTCTGCTCCTTGATAAAGTGATTAGCGCTTTCGTTGACGCCGATTCATTTCAGTCACATGGATGTGGTCAGTATAAGTTCAGTTGTATCACAGCCTTGCAACTGCTGTTTCGGGGGTTAAAGAACAGCATGGTCAAGCCTTTTTTTTTCATCAATAAAGAAAACTTTAAAAGGAGGCCACTGCACGAATACACACAGCTGGTAAAGCTCTATGTTGTCTGCGATTGTATAGTAACGAAACAATTCAAAGCAGCGGCCTGAAGACCATCTTCTATAAGACACGGGGATGTTTTCAACACATCAGCACACATATACAAACACAATTTGTGCAAAGACATAAATCTGCATGAATGCACGCATGCACCATTTTGAGCAAACAACACACACACACACACACACACACACACACACACACACACACACACACACACACACACACACACACACACGCACACATACACACTGTTACACGCACAGAGAGAGAGAGAGAGAGAGAGAGAGAGAGAGAGAGAGAGAGAGAGAGAGAGAGAGAGAGAGAGAGAGAGAGAGAGATTTTTGCTAAATGTACCTCTTATATAAACGGTAACCATAA
This sequence comes from Conus betulinus, assembly GCA_016801955.1. Classification (NCBI taxonomy): domain Eukaryota; kingdom Metazoa; phylum Mollusca; class Gastropoda; order Neogastropoda; family Conidae; genus Conus; species Conus betulinus. The sequence continues at coordinate 72,832 of JADBJO010002907.1, read as the reverse complement.
AATTTCTCTGACAAAACCAGTCCACCAACTAGCCAGCCAGTCTCACGTACATCTACCAAACTTTTTGATTCGAGTTAAAAGCTATTCAACTAACGAAACATTTCATATTCAAATAAAGACTTTACTTTTAAAATAATCATGAAGTGAACATTTAAATCAATCGTCACACTGTTATGAGGATTTACCATTACTTAACGGTTATCCATCCTAATACACAACCAGTCCTGCATTGTAGCCCCAAATACATAGCCGACGCTACAATACTTTCAGAAGGCATGACAAATACTGTTTTAGTTGCTTCAAAGCATAAGGACACTTTGTTGACTGCATATGTTGCTCAAAGCATATGCCAAATGCTGTTGCACTGTCCCTTATAATAATTATGACCAATAATTAAATCAGTATATTGCAGAAGTCTTAACGCATCACGTCAGCCATTCCCATGAAAAGAGTCAACATAATGGTCAGTTCTGTCACAGTTAGTAGTTTAAAACACAAAGAATGTATTTCTGGGAATTACAGTAGTCCCAAAGTATGTGATCAAATGCATCACAATCGACCCGAATGATAATGTAAATCTACTACTATAAACGCAAAAAATCGTGGGGGGGGGGGGGGGGGGGGGGGGGGGGGGGGGGGGGGGGGGGGCGATCAGAATTATTCCAATGAATAACCATTGCCCAAAGTACAACAGTACAGACCAGTATTTACGCAGCATTGTCAGGGGTTACACATGCTTGGTCCTTCGAGTTGCTGCTGGTGTGTCTATATGGAGTTAAACAGTAAGCTTTCGGTAATGTTTTTATTCAGACCAAACGATTCCAAAGCAAAAGCCATTGATCTCAAAGTTTTTACTATCTACACTTGGACTCCATTCCACTATAAAGAAAGGAAGCAATGAAACTCCCTGATGAGTGAACGACACCAATGAAGTCACCAGCAGTTCCAGTACCTTGTGGCTCTTCTTTCGAAGCACGCGCACACCATCTTCCTCTTTCGTTTCCTGGGACAGATTCGGTCCTTGCAGGGCTTGAAGAAAAACGTCACCTGCAACACAATTCACCACCACCATCACCACCACTCTCCTCCACCACTACCACCACCACCACCATCCATCACACCACCATCATCATCATCATCATCATCATCATCATCATTATCATCATCATCATCATTGTCGTTATCATCATCAATCATTACGTATCAGCACCATCATCATCATCATCATCATCATCATCATCATTCTCATCATACCACAACCACCAGCACCACCACCACCACCATCATAATTATCATCACCACCACCACCACCACCATGATCATCATCATCACCATCATTGTCAACATCGTCGTCGTCGTCATCATCATCACCATCATCATCGTCATTACCGTCAATACTTTGGCCATCAATGCATACAGTTTCACAAAGGTTTACTTAGCTGTAGTCCTTGGGGAAAAAAATGGAGGAGGGCGGAAGAAGGGATACAGGCTAAGGTACACAAGCAACTTTTGCACAAAAATAAAGAAATGAATGCGTGAATAAAAAAGCCATTACACATTTCTCAGTCAGCATTGAACACAGCACGTCTGACATGACGGCGTTGTTATCCTATCATAACGGTAATTTCTGATTATGTTTGTATGTTCTGGCATAAAAATCTTTAAAAATCTAGCAGAGAAATTTTGCAAGAGCAATCAGCTTGGACTTTCGGTGGGTGATGCTAAAGCAATACCTCTAACAGTATGTGGATGGTGTAGGAAACATTTAGATAATGATAGTGATCCGCTGTCTATAATGACTATCCAAGCCGCAAAGAGTGCATTGTCTATATTGTCTGGTTACTGCAAACAATATATCTTGCTTACCGATAAATTCATGATGGCAAAGTCTGAAGGTAATCACTGGTTGTTGGAAGGAATGCGGCGAAACCAAGAAGTATTTCTCTGAGCATAAATCTTCCTTATACTGATGATGATTGTAGCACACTTCACTATCATGTACATTACTCATCTACGTCTGAAGACGCTGATCCATTAATCTGTGTTTAACACTTACTTTGAACTGATTTAACGATTTAACAGAGGTTCTCCAAAGAAAAGAAATACCCATCTTATCTGATACCCGATAGACATACTGTCACCAGGGAAGTCTAAAATAATCAAAATCAAATGTGTGATTACACAATATAAACACAAAGACCGACATATTTTCAGAACTGATGATTGATGTCAGTAAGAGACTTTACGAAAAAAAAAAAAGCATCATAGAATTGATTCCAATGTCTATGGGAATACAACGCAGTTTTATTGCGGACCATGTAGAATGGATCTGACGGATCTGACATTTTTAACACGAACTGTCATTCTCAGACAACGTGAGTTTAGCCTGGTGCAGAGTGGAGTGCGTTCAGGGCCCCAAATGGCACAGCCCTGCAGCAGCACCGGATGAACACAGGTTTCAGCAAGTTCCATCTGAGCATCCAGAGGCATCTGATCCTTTCTAATTTTTCTTAAAAAAGAAAACCTATCCCTGTTGGCAAGTTCGCACGGTTTTTGGATTGCCTCAGCGAAGAATCCAATGTAATAAAGAGAAACCCCTTGATACTTACAGTTCTAGACCGAGCCAATCAACTGGTCAGAAAAACCAAAAATTTTGGAATTTTCCGGACTTGGCCTCTGGGTAAATTAACAATTTTTGTTTCACTAATATTTATTTTCCAACTCCATTGTTTCACTAATATTTATTTTCAAACTCCAGCGTTCACAGTATCTCTGTACGGCACTTAGACAACTCTTTCGAGATCACGACGCCATTTGCATACAACAACAAAAAGGGGCGGGAATATTTCTCTAGGTAACCTGCATCAAACCTATCAGCTGAAGAAAAGGGTAAGTTTAGTACACAAAGCACGTAACCAAGGTAACGTTTATAGCATTCTAACACAATAGGAAATATTTTGTCCTCGTTAAAAACCAATTTAGGGACTCATGGAAGTTTTAATATCCATAGGCTAGTTTTGACACATGGCTTTGATTTAACGTATGCACATGCATGATAATTTCTAAGACGTTATTTTTCACTCAAGACTGAAACAGTTAATCCAAACGAAAATGTCTCTGAAATATAGTAAACTTCTAGATAAAAAAGTTTCTATGTGCATCGTTTTGTTAAAAAGTTTTCCAGACAGCTTGTGACAGTTCATCTCCAACTCTTATCCAGGTAGTATATTCCGTATATAGACTAAAGGGTTACTCTACATTTTACGATCAAGTTTAAAAGAGACATAATTCGCTTTACAGTTCTTCCATGCAGGCTATGGACGTTAGTATTTAAACAAAAAACGAGGTGTAGACTGTGAGTCAGACCTCTATGAGATAAAGGCATCTGCTAAGAGTGTCATAGAAATGACTGACTGTATATCAGAAAAAGACCTTCATCATTGTATAAAACTTAAAACTGAAATAGATTGAAAAATGAAGAAGATGATATCATGTATGTTACAGCACTACGTTCGTACATGTGAATTTTTCAACAAGAACATCAGCACTGACCCGACTTCTGATAAGTAGCAACAGCTGACCAAATACAGAATTACAGAAAGTTTCAACCATTTTCGGTTAATGTGCTTACATCATCATCACGTGTTATATTTTTCATATGCCAATTCTAGCACTGAGGTCTCAAATCCAAAAGAGATCGACCTCAAAAGACAGCATATATTGTCAAATATCTGAGAATGTATTACTGTTGTCATTGGACAAATCTTCAGGGGGTACATCTTTTACATACGCAGCAAGTTTACTGCTATGATCATTTGGTCTTTAGGGACTTATTTTATTCATGAAAACAAAGCATGCATCCCTTGACTATAACAAAGTGTACAAATCGACAACGATGAACATGAGATTCGTCAATATACTCTTGATGGAAAACATTCACAAGCCAGTGAATGGTTTCAGAAGTTCTTAATTGAATGTAAAAGGTGTAGTCTAAAATTCTATTGCAGGCATTAAAAAGCAATTGGTTCTGTTTCACATAATGATTACAATATGTCATTGCTTTTGACAAGGTCAACAAATTCAGGATGTAAATTTCTCATAACAAGCTCACACACAATCCATAAAGCGATGTGGATGACGTCTCATTTGCAGCTATTCATTGTCAAGCAGACAGAGCTTTCTGTGTTGTTGCTGACCTTCTTCACAGAAACATTTGCTGGTACAGCTGACAGATTTAGTTCCAACATATCTTGATTGAACTGATCTTCTCTGTCAATCAGAGTCTATCGAGGCTCTAGAACCTGATGAGCTGTCTACATCCGAAACTAGGTGCATGTGCTAATCCTTCTCGTTTATAAACTTTGCTATTACCATAGCGTTATTATTCCATAAACACGGGAGCCATAATGGAAGGTTATTTTGCGCAGGCAAGAAGCATTAAAAATGGTCACTGGTGGTTTCAGTCCATTAACAGTACATCACTTAGTTTGATCAGCCACTGCATGATAGATTTCTTCGTGATCTACTGGGGTTGGAGGCACACTATCAGACATGCTGCCATGTTGACTGATGATGTCCAGACTAACGTGAACATCATGAACACCATTGTTACTAGCATTGTTGTTAAGAACGTCATATTTGACCTTTCCAGGCTTTATGTCACAGTATTGTGGATGTCAGCGTCAGTATTGCTGGCTCAGCATTTTTGTAAAAATCTGAGTTAGTACTATATAATAGCTATTATCTTGATTTTTACGACAACCGTCATCGTCATAATCATCATTATTATTATACTTTTCATTGTTGTTTTCATTACTGATCAACAGTAGCTATGTCATCGTCTGAACTTTCTTTCCCCACAAATATCAAATGTACACAGACACAGACACACGCACACATACACATACGCGGGCGCACAAACAGATACATCCATATACAGAGGTATATATACATACATAAATATGTATGCACACGCGCACACATGCACGCTCACACAAGCCCACAGATCACAGACGCCTACACGTGCACATATGCGCATGCACACACGCACACACACCGCATACACTGGCACACGCACATGAGCCCCGTGCCTGTCTTCTCACGCATACATACCTACACACTCCGTGCACACACAACACACGCATTAAAACACACACACACACACACACACACACACACACACACACACACACACACACACACACACACACACACACACACACACGCATTAACACATACACCATCACAATTATGATAGAGGCACAGACAAAATTAGGCAGGTACCCAAGGTCTGACAAGCGCGTTGGGCTAAAGCCTACGTCAGACCTCTGCTAAACCCTATCCATGAAACCCCCGTCTTCAACCCTTTGATCTAAGTGATTCATTCAATCATCCATCCACTGTAATCATCCGCAGGTGATCTTGAAACTTAGTAGACGTGATGTATTGTGTAAGGACCAGTCCGTATGCAGGGACACCTCCATGATGAAACGAAACTGAAACCACACCCCCTTCAGACAAAAACATGATCATCATGACTGCTCATATACACAGTGACACTTTCATTTGTTTGTCATTAGAAACGTCAGTGACATAGTTATTGCTGGCACACCCAACAGAACACTCTTTCACATTGAACTGTCATTACCTGCAAACATTCCATATACTTACACTCGGTGTCAGTGAGGATTTTTTTTTTTTTCATGGTTGTAGTACGATAGATTTAAGTCCCAAACTATCAGAACTCACACATTGTGGAGCATCTCTTTGTTGACATCGTCACACGTCCCTTGGCAATGCTGATAACGCTTCTGTACACTCGCAAACCAAACTAACAATGAGTTCACACGCATTCCATCACATTCAATCCAACACAAGCATTCATTGCCTCACGTTCATGAGTTTGTTGCAGTCCTTGGCGTCGTCACGCTCTGTTTGAGTGTTAAGGTGCTTCATCTTTATTCGCTAAACACCGGGTGTTGTTCTCTACCAGCTGCTAAGATGACGCGGTTCATAATGGATGTCTTCAGTAGCAGTTTTAGAAACGCCATCAATATTATCACCATTATCCCCAATCCTAACATCAGTAGATTTTTGTTATTGTACCTGTTGAAACTGCCGTGATTCTGCTTGAACAAATGTCTCATCGATCACAAGAAAGTCTTCAGATTTCCTCTCAAGAGCAGGACACACACACACACACACACACACACACACACACACACACACACACACACACACACACACACACACACATGCCGGCATGGGCCGATTTCCATGTTTGAGATGTGCAGTATCTAATCGTTCTTACAGTCTCAGTGGCCATGCACACCGTGAGCTCACACTGTCGCAAGGAAGTGCGCTGTTCATCTGACGTGTGACTGTTGGCATTGATCGTGCCAGTTGGAACTGATCGTGCCAGTTGGAATTGATCGTGCCAGTTGGAACTGATCGTGTCAGCCACACGGTTTGGCGCAGTGTTGTATCAGTGACGCCTCTTTCTGAGCTGCTGCTCAATCTTTTCAAGCCCTGTATATCTCAGCTTCTTGCGATCATGGTGATGACTCTGTCAGTGATTGCCATTGCCATGGTCATGCTGTGAGGAAACTTCTTGTTCATTACCTCACTTAGATTCTTCAATGATGGGCTTTCACTTGTTGATTTACATATAGTTCAATGATGGGGCTTTCACTTGTTGATTTACATACAGTTCAATGATGGGCTTTCACTTGTTGATTTACATATAGTTCAATGATGGGCTTTCACTTGCTCGTTTACATACAGTTCAATGATGGGCTTTCACTTTTTCATTTACATATAGTTCAATGATGGGCTTTCACTTGTTGATTTACATACAGTTCAATGATGGGCTTTCACTTTTTCATTTACATATAGTTCAATGATGATGGGCTTTCACTTGTTGATTTACATACAGTTCAATGATGGGCTTTCACTTTCACTTGTTCGTTTACAGATACCTCACTTAGCTACTTCAGGTGTAGGCTTTCACTTGTTTATTCTACACATAGCTTCACTTACATACTTCAGGTGTGGGCAGTCAGTTGTTTTCTATTCAACCTCACTTACATACTTCAAGTATGGGCAGTCAGCTGTTTTCTATTCATAGCCTCACTTACATACTTCAAGTATGGGCTGTCAGCTGTTTATTATTGATAGCATCACTTAGCTACTGTAAGTGTGGAATGCCAGTTATTATTCATACCCTCACTTACATACTCCGAGTGTGGGCAGTTGTTTATTATTCATAGCCTCACTTACATACTTCAAGCGTGGGCTCTCAGTTGTTTCCACGTCTTTTTGTTACAGTGTTAGTCTTCACAGAGAATAACTGCATCCAATAGTTATCCATGATAAGCAAATAGTTTAACGAGTGAACTTTCTGCCCATTCTGAATAATGTGTAGTATGCCTGTGTCACACAGTCAAGACAAAATACACCCTGGATAAGAGTGACTGTAAACTTACCATCAGCTCTTGGATCAGATTCATATTAACCATGTTATGACTGTGTCTATATTTCTGAAATCTTTTAGTTAGTTTCCTTTCAGGCAGCGTTTTCTCCTTGTTTAGACTTATTTCATGTCAATAAAAGACATTAGATGTAACTGACTTGCTTCCGCCAATCTGTTTCTGGCGCGAGTGGGATCTATCAATTTCACCCTTTTCTCCTTGTCAAGCCTTTCTCCACTCCAGCTCCATCCTGTCACTCAGTCTCTCCCTTACCACCCCACCACTTCGGTCTATGGCATAGCTAATACAAACTTTCCTCTAATAATACTAATGGGACATGTCCTCAGAATGAATAGCTTCCTCATCTATTGACAACAGCAACAGCAACAACAATGAAACAAAGAAAGGTGCAATAATAAACGAGAGAGAAGCAAACCGAACAATAACAATGCAAATTACCATTTGGCTCATTTCTTTTTCTCAACAGTTGTGCCCAAAAGTCTTGATAGTAGCAAACGCTTTGTGCGGCGCCTAGTCAGTTCGTAACAGCATGGAAATAGGAATGTTTGGTGATGATCAGAAGTCAGACTTCTCAAACACTGAAATCAATGTCTAGATCTAGTGCTACACAGCGCCAAAGAGCCATCAGACGACTGCCATCCTGTGGTGTTTCCTGTTCATAATTTGTCACCACCATTGACAACCTTGACAGTTCGCTGTCAGCGTTATATAATCCTTCTGGGGGCGGTCGATTTGACGGAGATTTATCGGCATGGTCGGAGAAACCCCTTCCTTCTTGTTGAAACAGCAGCAGCACCGTCGGAAGTACCCGCACCCCTCATCAGTGACCATACTACATGGCACCAGCTGGCAGAAACGGAACCTCCACTGCAAGAGTCGTGCATGGTGACCAATGTCCATAGCGTATTGTCGTCAATCGCGATTTTAGTGGACAAAATGTCATCAGAACTAGATCTGACAATGGTAACAAGCATCCCCTTTACTGACGAGAGCTATCACTATATCAAAATGTGAATACACCGGCAGAAAATTTCGTTACGTCTCTTTTCTTTGTTGGCAATTCTTGACGAAAGTATCAATCCAAGATACGCTTTTGAGGCACACCGTATCAGTCAAACGAAACAGAGGATCTTTGTCCTATCTAACAATGTGTTTTTTTTTCTGCTGTGTACGAAACTAGCTGGATGGGTTTCAATACATGGTAGCAGTAATTCATAAGTTGTAGCATAAGCGGGACTGACTGCTCACAGTCTGGGCCTCAGGGCCGTTCAGTAGTGTTTGCCCATACATCTTTGAGGTTGCGTTTGCTCATAGTAATTTGTGTTAAATATTACATTAAAAATTTAGCTCATGATATTTTGGGGTCACTGTCCAGAATATTTTTTTTAAACATACTTATGTTTGGTGCACACTAAGGCTGGAATAGGAAGTGTCAATATCATTGCCTTCTGTTTGTAAGATTCCCCCCCCCCCCCCCCCCCCCCCCCCCCCCCCCCCCAGCATTACTATGGCTCGTTAGTCTTTTCATATCAGAATTTCTTGTTCCATCAAAATTTGTTAATTGAAGAATCTTGCTTATATCATTGTCATTTTCACAACGGAGAATTCAATGTCTTGCGGTAAGTCACCACAATGTTTTCTGTCTTTTCACGAGTGTAGCTTAAGGTACGTAAGTCTTTTTGTCATAATTCGTTCTATTACATTACAGTCTTTTCACGAGTGTGGGTTAAGGTAGGTAAGTCTTTCGTCATAATTCGTCCTATTACATTACAGTCTAACAGCTGTTCTTTGAACCCTTTCAGGTTGTCTTTTTAGGTCAGGATCCAATGTTCAATTTGTCTATTTCACATGAGGTCCATCAGCGCATTGTAAAGTTAAAAAAAATACAGTTTCATCAAGATTCGAAACAGTTCATTTTGATTTCTTTGTTTTATTGAATACTATCTATTAACAGTCACTCAAAGGTCTTCATTTTTTACATGAACCAATTGTCTTTGGTTGTGTTATTAAATTTCATGTGATATTTCTTACAGGATTTTTTTTGCTGGTATGAACTTTACATTTTGACCGATTGAAATATAGATTCCATGTATCCGATCTCTCCTGCAGTTTATACACATCATTTTGCATTTAAGGTAATCCTAAACATTTCCACAACATCTTTACGTCATCCGCAAAGATTTTGCAAGCACTTTTTACACGCTCCGTTTCAGAATAAAACCTTCCGCAACATCACCAAAGACTTCCACACTGGCAGACTTAACATAACTTATTTTTACAACTTCAGAACTTCCTGTCTAAAAAAAAATTTCATGAAATTTACAATACTACCAGTCATTCCACAGCTGCCCTTTTCGTTAGTAATCTCTCAGGCTGCACCATGTCAATAGCTTTTTAAGTCAAGATAATGTCCTCAATTACCTCCAAATGTTGCGTCACACATAATCTTTTTTGTCCAAAGCCGCGCTGAAATTCCGCATACAAGTTATTCTCAATCAAGGGGGCAACAACTACATCTGTTATAAAAGAATTCCAATACTTTACATAATGCCCAACTTAAATTCAGTGGTCTATAATTTATAGGATCTCTTTTGAAGCCTTTTTTTTTTTAAATAGCTGTCACTTCAGGCTTTTTCAGTTATCGACAATACATCCAGACTCTAAGGACCTTTTCTACAAATACTAAAAGGAAGAGCCAATTCGTGACTCCGTTCCTTTACTAACCTTTGAGGAATTTGATTGGGTCTCTGAGTTTTGTGAGGATATAATGTTTGCAACTTTTTTTCCCCGATTGCAAGCAGAGTACTTCATAGGACACATATTGGTGTCTTATTATATTCAGCACATTCTTCAAGGTCTGTATACCTCCTTTCTTTTATATACATTGTCAAAAAATCATTAAGGGTTTCTGTTTCATCCAGATCGTCAACAGCCAAACTGTAATAATTCAGAAAATCACAATGCTACTCTTCTAATTTTCGGCCACGTAACCTTTTTCAAGAAAAAAAAAACAAAAAACAATGCAACTACGTGATGTCCATCTTTGGCAACTGGTCTAAGCAAAGAATTGACGTTGCAAGTTTTGACATCATAATATGTAATGTCATCAACAAGGGAAAAAAAAAAAAAAAGGGGGGGGGGGGGGGGGGTGTGTGTGTGTGTGTGTGTGTGTGTGTGTGTGCGCGCGTGCGTGCGTGTGTGTGTGTGTGTGTGTGTGGTTATACTGTAACCAATGTACTTCAAAAACATAACAATATGCTCCATAAATCACAATGAAAATGAACCAGAGAGAATAATGTGACCATAGTCCTGTTTGTGACTGTGTATGGCATACAAGAACTGTCATCTGAAAAAAAAAAAAAATTTTGCAAATCATCAATGTCGATCATAGGTAAATCTGGATTGGGTTGTTACAAATCTGTCATTACATTACATCCATCTGACATCCATGTATGTAATGTCCTTATCCATTTTTTCAGTAATAAGTCTGAAGCTTTTGCTTTCACCGTAAGCTTTTGCCAACATTGCAACAGCAAGGTCTTCCACTGAAAAATGAAGGAAGTATCGCATTATTGGCTTTTCTCTTTGGAACTTGACGTCACGTCTGTGTTCCGCTATTCTTCTTTTTCAATGAACGTCCGGTTTCACCAACATAACTGTCTTATCACACCGTTTACACAACAGAGCATATATCAAATTTCTGTCTGCACATGTCACATTACTCACAACGTTGTGTGAAGGTTTCTGCTTTGTGTCCAACACTGTTGAAGTTACTAGTGAAGAACAGGTGTCACAATCACAAGTTTCTGCTTCCCCCTTCACTGCTCTTTCAGTTTTCTGGTGAACCAACGTATCACACAAGTTTTTATCCCGGCGGTAAGGTCTGTAGTCTTTTTCTTTCTTTTGGGGTCAATGGCCTTATTGAAATAGAGTTTCTTTCGTATTGATCAGTAATATTCTGAGTAAATATGGAAGCTCTTCTTGATGTTTTTTTTTTTTTTTTTTCAGAGCACAGTCAATATGGAATTGTTATGAGCAGTATGTGTGTGTTAATTTCATCGAAAGCATACTAAAATTTACTTAGAAAAAAAGCGATATTTTCCAATTATTGTTAGACTGGTAAGCCGCTTGTCTGATAATGGAGAAAAAAAAAACACGATATTTTCCACTTATTGTCTGATAATGGTAGTCAGTGCTGAGTGTCAAGAAACGACTGAGAACGTGATAGAGACAGACGCATAGATGGGCAGAAGAAGAAAGAAAGAGTTCTGCCCCTTGTTCTGTGTAGATCCAAAATTTACAAAAGACAGACACACCAAAATAAACAAAAAAGATCCAACAAGAACAGACTCTTTCCCTCCTAACCTGTTTCCTGAAGTGCACACTGCCAAAGCAATAGAAGAAAAAACAAAGTGTTTCCCTCCTAACCTGTTTCCTGAAGTGCACACTGCCAAAGCAATAGAAGAAAGCGTTGATGGTGCTGTTGACGAAAACAGAGATGTCGGCGTAAGAGGCAACATTGGTCCAGCAGTCTTGTATGGGTCGCACATGGATGGTGGCTTTGTCTTTACGACCCTGGGGAGTGAAGTGGAAATCAGTTCAGCTCAGTTTCATGGGGAAAAAAGCATACAATTTCAACCATGCTGACAACAAATACTCTCTGGGTAAATGAAAGCACTTCAAAGCAAATCTGGTATAATCTGATCGTCATATATCAATGTGTAAAATTCTGCTCGGGGAGAACGCGTACCTCTTATTAACAGACTGCGTTGTTATGCCAGTGAACTCGACAGGAACAATCAACATCCGTTTGGAGTCAAAAGAACAGGCACACGTTATTTCAGTTCAAGTGAATTAGAGGCGTGTTATTTGATTGATTGGCAACAGATTTAGCAGGCACATGCCATTTCATTTCTTTTTCTTTTTTTTTTTTTTTCTCCAAATAACGACGCAGGCACAAACGCAATGCGTAAAAAGCAGGCGAAATTTAGACTAGACTACTACGATCGTTTGTAAGTTAACTGAAGACGCAGAAATGCAGTCTAAATGGTGGATGTGCTATGAATGAGCAAGCAGCAGCTAACATGTTGGAGTGAGGTCAAGAGGCGCCATTATTTGATTTTTTTTAAATACAAAGAACAGGAACATTTGAAGTCCTTTGTGGATAAGGTGGACCCATGTAATGCAATCATTTCTGAGTAAAGGAAACACACATAGTACAATCCTTTGTGAGTAACACACACACACACACACACACACACACACACACACACACACACACACACACACACACACAACCACAAACACACTTACATCCCAGGCGGTCGCGCATGCACAGTTTTTCATGAGTAAATGAACTGACAGAAGTAAAATTCTTTGTGTGTACAATGACAGACAGAATCACAACTACGATCCGCTGTGACTAAAGTGTACAAGCACAAGTACAATCCTTTGTGAACAAACCTAACTGGCACAATCCCTCGAGTTAAAAGTACACAAAGCAATTCTCTGTGAGTAAATTTCAACAGATACAAATACTGTGTGACGAAAGTGAATAAGCAGGAGTACAGTCCTTTACAGGAGTACAGTCCTTTACAGGAGTACAGTCCTTTTACAGGAGTACAGTCCTTTACAGGAGTACAGTCCTTTACAGAGTACAGTCGACGAGCAAAGTGAACAGACACAGGGGGGAATCCATACTAAAATCTATACAAAAACTAATAATCATGATCACAAACAAGAACAAATCACAACAACCACAACAACAAAATGATAATGACAATAACAACAAAAAACAATGATAATGGCAATAACAACAGCAGCAATGATAATGACAGTAACAACAATAATGACAATAGCAACAACAACACTGATAATGATTGTGATGGGACACCTGGGATAAAAACAAGCACAGTAGTGATTAATGAAACTAGCTATGAAACAAATCAACAATAAGGTACACACATAGCAGCAATCATTCATTACGCCCAGTACAAATACGCAGGTGAACCAAACAAGTAAACCTGAAAGTGAGTAGAGTGGATAAAGGTACAATCGTTTATGAGTGAATTAAAAACAGTTAAAAGCCCCAAAGAGTCAAATAAAGTGACACACGACCCTGTGTGATGAAACTCGACACAAGTTTTATCGCTTGTGGGTAAAGTGGACGGATAAAATTGCAATAATTTGCGAGTGAAAGGAAGACACACATACAACCCCTTGCGTGAGAGCCCTGGTATGGACCTTGGCGGCCGGCTGTACTATAAACAACATTACTAAACCGTATCTTTGCGTGTAATGTGAACGAAACGTAAGTACAGTAACATCTCAAACATACACGAGTTAGAGAATGAACAAATAAAAGAGAGAGAGAGAGAGAGAGAGAGAGAGAGAGAGAGAGAGAGAGAGAGAGAGAGAGAGAGACACCTGGCGATGAGATGTGGCAGCCACGTGAGGATGAAGAAGAAGACCAGGAGGATCATGGTATTTCGGGAAGATCTACGCATCTTGCTCATCTGGTAGAGCGTTATGATGGCCTCGTCCCTCATCTGGTCGCCCTGCAGTACCGACATTCGGGGCTGTCTCTGCAGGGAGACGCGGGTCTGTGGAGGGTCAGTCTGCTGACCGGGAGTCAGCAGCTGTACGCTACGTTTCACGTCCTTCGTCTTGACCACCTCCTTGTTATCAGAGGTAGTCTTGTGCTTTGTCACCATGGAATCCGTGGTGACGCATGGGGACGTTGGAGACTGTGCACTTCCGACATCGCATCTGACACGGCCTTGGCGACCCTTCTCTCCCACGTTGTGGGCGTTTTCCTTGTTGGCTGCGGGTTTCTGAGGGTTTGGAAACTGGTATCATAGACTGGAGTGTTCTGGCCGTCTCGACCAGGAGATTCTGTGGCAGACATGTTTCTATTCAAAACTTTAAAGGGAATAAGACTTGCTGTCACTCCTTCAGAGGTTTCTTCAGATGACGAAGATGACGGCGATGCATCCAATGTGGTAACACTGGTGGCTTCTGAATCGTCTGGCAGATTTATCTGTGGTAATGATGACCTTGACGATAATTCGTCGAAGTCACCTTTCAAGGGTGTCGTCTTTAAGTCAGTTTTCAAGGATGTCGTCTTACTAGTGATCTCCACCGACTTTGCAATGGTGGCACACGCTCTAATACTTACAAAAGAACTATCATTGGTGCTAGACTTGCTCTCTGGCTCAGGAGGGCCAGCGAAAAAGTCCTGGATGGCAGTGCTGATCTTTTTGATTCTGCTGGTCTTCTTGTCCCTCACGTCCGGCACACTGAGGGTATCCACCTCCAGCATATTAGGTCTTGGGGCATGAAGCTTTGCTGCAAAACCCAAGTTACCATATGCGTTCATGTCAGCTTCCGCCTGGTTCATAGCTTGACTCTGGACGTTTGTCACTTTTCGGACACGAGACTGTTTTTTGGACATGGGCGTTTCATCGTAGATGTACATGTATTTGTTGGGTGGAGGAGGATGTTCGAGTGCATAGA
The DNA here is from genome assembly GCA_016801955.1 of Conus betulinus. Classification (NCBI taxonomy): domain Eukaryota; kingdom Metazoa; phylum Mollusca; class Gastropoda; order Neogastropoda; family Conidae; genus Conus; species Conus betulinus. The sequence continues at coordinate 57,827 of JADBJO010002907.1, read as the reverse complement.
GCAATTCTGCCTTGATGCCTTGGGTCAAGTCGTAGATTCTGCTACCGATAGTGGCATAGGATTTAACCATTAAGGACAGATTGATGATGAAGGTGACACCCAGCACAATCTTGTACACATCAGGGTAGACACTGTCTTTGTATTTGTCGTCCACCCAGCACATACGAACTGGCACCCCCCCGAGAACGAGGGACGGGTAGCAGTGCCGAACATAGGCACGATGGGCACGGTGACCGCCACGGCCAAAAAGACCCCCCAAGGCCACCTGGTAATAGGACCGTATCTTGTCCAGCTCGTTAAACGAAGGACTTTGTACCCGTCGTAAAC
>JADBJO010002907.1:45000-52500 GCA_016801955.1 Conus betulinus | reverse complement strand
GTAAATATTTACGCATTTTTATTGATAATGAGCAATTCATTCTTGTCAAGAATTTCTAGGGAAAAACAAACGTCACCCCGGTACCCGGGGAACATGTTGTACTGAAGCTAACATTTTGTACAGGAGTGACGTTTTGCACAGCAACAACAACACCCCGACCCCCCCCCCCACCACTACACCCCACTGCACAACCAGATGAAATTCGTTGCGGATCTGCAGTGTGGATCATGATCTAAGGACGGGTTGAGATTCGTCTGAGTGTGGCGAAGTCAACTGTCTACCGACTGTTCTTAGAGTCGTCAGGAGTTTTATTTCTTGTCAGGATTTTTTTTTTTTTACTTAAACAAACAAACAAACAAAAAAACTAAAATACAAACAACGCTTAAACTTTAACACAATTATTTCCTGAATCCCAGACGAATAACGTTGACATATATCTGTTTGTGCTACTAATCATGGCGTCTGTACCGAAGACCTGTTTCCTTTCTGATGTCACATACAAGCTCCCTCCTCTGTTTGTGGCCGTGTCTGACTGACTATCAGCAGTCTCAGGGAGAGACAGGGGATGCTTTTTACTGTTTGAAAAAAAAAAAGAGACTTAATTGCTTCACGTTTGGGAAGACCGTTATTAGTTGATGAAGTTAGTCAGATGGTTAACACTGAACAGGTCAGATCTTGTGTGTGTGTGTGTGCGCGCGCGTGTGTGTGTGCGTGTGTGTGTAAGCGCGCGCGCGTGTGCGACTCCATACGCACGTGAGTGCACGTGATGTCCTGCATTCGAAGCCATAAAATTCTTCTGATTTTTTTCTGGTTTCTTCTCAAAGCGCGTAACGTTCGTTTTCATACATTCTGCTTCTTCTCCTGTGGATTACTTATGCATATGTCAATATTAATTAAAATTCTAGATTTGCTGGACAGACTCTGGATTACTTATGGATATGTCAATATTAATTAAAATTCCAAATTTGCTGGACAGACTCATCATTCCAGACTCATATTTTTGACGAACTGAAAATGTGTTGCTTCGCCTGTAATCATAGTGTATTACGCCATTGTTAGAGTCCAAATCAGTCTGCCGATCGCATCATCGCGTGGTGTAGATCTACGTAAACTCTTTGGTACATGCGTCATTGCTCTTCAAACGGATACAGTAAAGCAGGTGCACAAGATTCCTGCCGCGTCTGGGACGCAGTTTTCCTCAATCAGTGATCAGAGAGATAAAAATGCCGACTGCTTCACGTACCTGTCGTCAGGTGTTCCTGTTTCTGATACACTAGGGAAACTGGCCGGAAATAATGATGTGTACTTCTCCTATTGAAAATGAGGTGGTTCACACGGAAAGAAACTGAACTGGAGTTTCGGCAAAGTAGACCTCCAATGTGTCAGTCTCATGTTTTTTTTCTGGTATTCTCTTGCATCTGCCAGTGATATGTGTCTGGCTACCTGGTTCGCCCAATTCTGTACTTTTTTTTTTTTTTTTTTTTGGTACCAGGTAAGACTGTAGCTCACCTGTTGTTAAGGGTGCTGGGGCATAATTCTGCCCAGTTGTTTGTGCATTACTGCGCGTTCATTGCCCCCCCCCCCCCCCCCCCCTCCCCCCGAGAGTCAAGGAAGTTAACAGAGCGTTCTTCCACAGGCGCTCACTCTCTCACATACAAAACACACACACACACACCCGATCTCTCTCTCTCTCTCTCTCTCTCTCTCTCTCTCTCACACACCACACACACACACACACACACACACACACACACACACACACATACACACACACATACACACACACACAAACTCTCTCTCTCTCTCTCTCTCTGTATACGCGTACGCGCAGACATGCACTAACGTATCAGAACATGCGCGTACGCGAGCACACACACACACACACACACACACACACACACACACACACACACACACACACACACACACACACACACACACACACACACACACACACACACACACACACACACACACACACCATGTGCAGGCGCGCGCGCATACTCATTTTTTCCCCATCCCATGGACAAGAAAGCAAGCATGTATACATGTGTGTGTGTGTGTGTGTGTGTGTGTGTGTGTGTGTGTGTGTGTGTGTGTGTGTGTGTGTGTGCGTGTGCGTGTGTGCGTGCGTGCGTGCGTGCGTGCGTGCGTGTGTGCGTGTGTGTGTGTGTGTGCACGCGCGCGCGCACGAACACACACACACACATACGCACACACACACACACACACACACACACACACACACACACACACACACACACACACACACATACACATCTCCGTCTTTCTCATTTGCATTGCAAAGGCACAACCCACACAATTTCTTTTTAACCCTTAACTTCTGAAGAAAGCAACTTTAGAAGTCGGCATATCTTCCACGTTTGAGGCAAGAGATGCCGAGTAATTCTGCGAGACAGATAAATTTTCACGGATTGTCATTTCCACTGTTTTTTTTTCCCTCTTGCACGTTGCACATAAATCATACATTTAATTTCGTGTTTCTCTTGTTTCTCTGTGTTGTTTTATGGAAGTGAACATTACGCTGATAAATTTCTTTTCGATCAAAAAATAGGGTTTGTACAATGTATGGACGGTGTAGAATTTTAATAAAAGGTAAAAGTTGAAAAACTAGAGTCAAGACACACGTGTATACAAAATGTTACCGATCAGTTAACACACACACACACACACACACACACACACACACACACACACACACACACACAGAGAGAGAGAGAGAGAGAGAGAGAGAGAGAGAGAGAGAGAGAGAGAGAGAGAGAGAGAGAGAGAGAGAGAGAGAGTAGAGGTGTGTGTGATGCACGCGTGCACGTAATGTGTGTGTGTGTGCGTGTGTGTGTGTGTGTGTGTGTGTGTGTGTGTGTGTGTGTGTGTGTGTGTGTGTGTGAGTGCGTGTGTGTGTTTTTACGTGTTTGTGTGCTTACGTGTTTGCTTCAATTCAATACAATTCAATCAAATTTATTGTCCATCGGAAATTTGTGCAGTATTTTATCAGCAGACACACTAATGATGTTTTTATGAGGCTCAGCTTTCGTAGCAAGTAGCAACCCAGTAAAAAAAAAAAAAAAAAAAAAAAAAAAAAGGGGGGGGGGGGGGGGGGGGGGAGTTCTTTAGATTATTTTAAATTTCATTGTTTGGTTATCATAGCCCAATCGATCTCACAGGCTCCTTAAAGGGTGACCACACGATGGGGAAAAAAAACTTGCAAAAAAAAGACAGCAAAAAAAAAAAAAAACAAAAAAAAAATGCAATACGTACACACTTCACAGGAAAAACATAACTAATCTTCAGGCGGATGACATTATGCGGTTCCGACGACGGCAGATAGTTCCCTCCGTTCTGAGCAGGTACAAATAGTTAAGGTTAATTACAGACATTCCGATACGACGAAAATGACACGGAAAGGCCATACGGCCAGACAGACAGACAGACAGACAGACAGACACTGCAGAATGCCCAGCTAGTGTTCTCCTCTCCTGACAGTGCGTCCATCTTCACGTCCCAGGTGGCAGGGCTACGTCACAAGAGACAATACCTTTGCTGAAACAATCCATCGGTGCAGGGAAAAAACCCCAAAAACGATGGATTGACAGCAGTGTAGAATAAACAGGGAGGCTATTTGCAGAAAGCCAGACCTTGGCACCTAATTGACAGAAGTGGAGGAACTCAGGAACTGCCCTTTAGTCCATGGATTTAGGGTGGAAGAAGAAAGAAGAAGAAGAAGAAGAAGAAAGAAGAAGAAGAAGAAGAAGAAGAAGAAAAAAAAGAAGAAGAAGAAGAAGAAGAAGAAGAAGAAGAAGAAGAAGAAGAAGAAGAAGAAGAGAAGAAGAAGAAGAAGAAGAAAGAAACGAGAAAGAAGAAAAAGAAGAAGAAGAAGCAGAAGAAGAAGAAGAAGAAGAAGAAGAAAAGTCTTCAGAACACAAGAACAAAACGCATCATCTCCATTTTGCACGCACAGAAGTGTAAAGATCAGGTCACGAAGGCAGCACATCAGTGGACGACAGCAAAGCAAGAGTGTCACGGGTAAGAAAAAGAGGACATTTCTGTTAAACATTTTTCCAGGCGGCGCGAGTACAGTTTATATACTAAACTAAAAGAGCGTCCTTCATTCTTACAAGTAATAGTAGCAGTAAATTGTAAGTTGTGGTGGAGGTGATGGTGATAGTAGTAGTAGTAGTAGTGGTAGTAGTAGTAGTAGTAGTAGCAGCAGCAGCAGCAGCAGTAGTAGTAGTAGTAGTAGTAGAAGTAGTAGTAGTAGAAGTAGTAGTAGCTATCCTAAGAGTAGTAGAAGTCGTAGTTGCCATCGTCGTCGTGGTCATCGTCATTGTAATAGTTGTAGTAATGTTAGAGGTTGTAGTTGTAGGAGTAGAAGTGGAAGCAATAGTGGTAGTAGTAGAAGTAGTTGTAGTAGTAGTGATAGAAGTATTAGTTGTAGTATAAACAGTAGTAGAAGAAGTAGTGGTATTAGCAGTCCTCGTCATCGTGGTCATTGCCGTCGTAATAATAGTAGTTGTAGTAGTAGCAGTAGTAGAAGCAGAAATAGTGGTAGTGGTGGTGGTAGTAGAAGTAGTAGTAGTACTAGTAGTAGTAGTAGTAGTAGTTGTTGTAATAGCTGCAGGCCTAGTAGTAGAAATCGTAGTTGTCTTCGTCGTCGTAGCAGTAGCAGCAGCAGCAGCAGCAGTAGTAGTAGTAGTAGTAATAGAAGCAGCGAAGAGTAGCGGCAGGTGTAGTATTAGGATTAGCAGAACACTCTAGCAGTGTTGATTGCGTCAGTCATCAAACAAAAATAAATCTTTACTAAAACAATTCTTTACATGTTGGATGACTACAGTGAAGGAATTTAGAAAATCCCTAAGATTAGGGCCCCCTTATTCTAACCCCCACTGATAACTCCCTCTGAGAGAACTTTCTATCTAACATTTAACTGAATATGTTAACTCGAATTTCGCATTCGTAGAATATCGATTTGGGGGTGTTTTACTAATCGAATTCATTTTCATTTTGATGGACAACAGCATGACCGAAAGAAAAGATTGAAGGCGAGTGAATGTCTAAATTAAGGAAGCACCAACATTTCAGGTTTGCCGATTTATAAATATGTGAATCCTTCAGTTCAATGGAATAGGCATATTCTCATTCTGTGAGCGAGTTCTCCTTTGTTAAATTATTGTTGCTGTGCCCCCCTGAGAACCGTTTTACTGGTAGGTAGGTAGGTAGGTAGGTAGGTAGATAAGTAGGTAGGTAGGTAGGTAGGTAGGTAGGTAGGTAGGCGCATGTATAGCCTCTCGGCTTTCTTGTGCTCCGTCACTTGATTTGTCAGTATTGCTCAAGGGGTCTTAATCGCAGCGTGTAACAGTTACACACACACACACACACACACACACACACACACACACACATATATATATATATATATATATATATATATATGTGTGTGTGTGTGTGTGTGTGTGTGTGTGTGTGTGTGTGTGTGTGTGTATGTGTGTGTGTGTGTGTGTGTGTGTAACTGTATATATATATTGATAAGAGAAAAAGTCTTGGTCATCAAAGTCAAATTCTATGTCTTTAAAACTCACATCTGCATCAAGGAGGCTTTTAAAGCTGTTAAGAATGTCAGTGAGTTTAATGTTAGTCGGAAGAGAATTCCATGTGCTAACTATTCTGATAGCAAACGAATTTCTCCTTAGGCTAGTGTTAAAATGCCGAACAAAAACAATTTGCCTGCATTGTCTCTTGTGATATCAGATTTACTCACTTGGAATGAAGAGTTAAAATCAACGTCGTCCACTTGGTGAAATATTTCATATGCTTGGATCAGGTCCCCTCTTACCCTTCTGGCTTTTAAAGATGGTAACTCAAGATATTTTAGCCTGTCTTCATAAGTCATGCCTCTGCATTCTGGTAATATCTTAGTCACTCTTCTCTGGACCTTTTCTACTGACACCGATTGTCTCTTAAGCAGCGAGTACCAGATAACATTTCCGTACTCCACATGTGGTCTGATAAGCGCTTTGTACAATTTCAGGAATATGTCTTTATCAATAAAGGAGAAAGACCGTCTAATCAACCCAATCATTTGGTTGGCTTTACTTATCGCTTCTTGTATTTTTTTTTTTTTTTTACTCATCTGACTTTGATCAACTGAAAAACACAGAAATCGTCAATATCAACAAACACAATATTAAAGTTCAGTATTTACTCACAGAATATCCTTGTCAACTGCACGCCATTTCGAAATGCAATCATCAACAAAAACTGCGTCATCATAGGGGCTAGTATACGTAAAAATCATTTATGACGTCATATAGAACAATGCAAAACGTAAGTAGAGACAAGCATTGAACAAGAATTGGTGTTTCCACTAGGCTAGCCTATGTGAATAGGGAATGCATTTTATTTAAACTTTTTTTGACCTGGCGAGAGAGAGAGAGAGAGAGAGAGAGAGAGGGGGGGGGGGGGGGGGGGGGGGGGGGGGGGGAGAGACAGAGATTAAAGCCAAGTTAAAGTACAGGGGGCAACTCTCTCTGATGTCAGTAGGAACTGGCAATAAAGTAAGGTGAAGGGGGTGGGGGTGGGGTGGGGAGGACGCGTTGGGAATCTCAAGTATTTAAGGGTGCCAAAGGGGATAATAAGGCCTCAATAAAACCCGGGCCGGAAGTACCGAGTGTAATTACAATAAACATGGCGTCGTTCAGCTTCCAAACAAAGTTCGAAACTTATGTTGAAACATGGACTAAGACATCAGCGCCGCTGAATGAGAATGGTCGCTCTTCTTAGCCTGACTTCCTTCCGGGTCGTTGTAGATGGCACGTACAGAGCACTGGGTATTAAAAAAAAAAAAAAAAAAAAAAAAAAAAAAAAATCAATGCAGTGACTCGGTCTATTGCCCCACTGTTTATTTTCCCTTGAACTGGTCCATCAGAGGGAAAAGTGGGATGAAGAGGGAAAAGAGGGAGGGGGCGGTTTGGTGAGTTGGCGAAAGCTGTTACCCTTCAGCACGTAAACTAGGTGCGCGCAAACGATGTTGAATGGGGAGAGACAGAGAGAGGGAAGGGAGGGAGGAGGGAGAGAGAGCGAGAAAAGGAGGAGAGAGAGAGAGAGAGAGAGAGAGAGGGGGGGGGGGGGGGAGCGGGAGGGAGGGGAGAGAGAGAGAGAAGGGAGGGAGTGATAGAGAGAGAGGGAGGGAGGGAATGTGGGATGGAGGGAAAAAGAGAGAGAGGGAGGGAGGGAGAGACAGAGGGAGGGAGGAGAGAGACAGAGGGAGGGAGGGAGAGACAGAGGGAGGAAGAGAGAGAGACAGAGGGAGAGAGAAAGAGAGAGGGGGGGGGAGTGGTGGTGAGGTGGGGAAGTGGAGGGGAGGAAAAAAGAGGGGAGTGAGAGAGGAGGAAGAAGGTCTAAAGAACCGTGTTGCTTGCAGCGATCGTCGATTAGGGCTACGTGTTTTAGGGACAAGTTTTTTTTTTTTTTTTTTTTTTTTCT
>JADBJO010002907.1:30000-40000 GCA_016801955.1 Conus betulinus | reverse complement strand
GAGACTGATGAGAGGGGGAGAGACACATTGAGAGAGAGGAGAGGAGGAGGAGAGGAGAGGGGGGAGGAGAGGACCGCAAGACGAGAGGAGGAGAAACCCGGAAACTTTAATTAAGGCCTCGGCATGTATACAATGGATACACGTGATCAGTGAGTGAATCAAAGCAAATAGATAAGGACAACACGCAAAAATGAGTCAAAATCCCACATCAAAATGCAAACTAAAGTCTTAGGGGAGGAGTTACACTTCTGCGCATGTGACCCCACATAACGCAGATGATAACCCTCCCAACCCCACCTCTCTTAGGACAGCACAATTTGTAACATTAATAAATGTATGTTGGTAATACTTTGGACAAATATTTGTCTCTCAGAACTGTATATATCTGGACATTCTAACAAAAAATGAAAGATCCACTTTCGCGCCTATTACAAAAACGGGTATTCTTTGCTTTTTCACCTATCTATTATTGAGATTCCCCCCGATCACGCATTCCAAGTCTTAAGCTAGTTAACAGCATAACGAAAATTTACTAATAGGCGATAGATGACAAGTAATTTTAGACAACCATGGGGGGGGGGACCCCTTTTCTGAAAACAATAATTTAGTTTTACTAGATTCACTGTAGATTTAGAATGTCAGATGCTTCTGTAAATTGTCTAACTGATTTTGGAGCCACTGGGTGTACAAGAAAACAAAAACAATGTCATCAGCGAATAATAAAAGGAATATTTCCTGTATTCCGGGGTAAAAAACTGAAATCCATGTTTACCGTTCTTTGTTACATTTTCAGCTACCTCAATAATTACTAAGAAAAACAATAAAGGTGACATTAAACAGCCTTGTTTCAGCCACCGAGGGACACACACAAAAATCGGACACTTCTGGGCCCAGCGCGAACACAACTCTGGACAGAACTATACATGCCTTTTAACATTCTGATCATTTTGAGGAAGCTTGAACCTTTTGGAGTATTTTCCAAAGCATGTCTCTATCTACTGTGTCAAAGGCTTTTTGGTAGTCTATAAAAGCTACGTAACATTTTCTACTTTTATGCCCATACAAATAAGATTTTTCATTGAAACGAGTGTAAATATATGGTCTACAGTAGAGTATTGTGTTGGCGAAAGCCAGCCTGTTCTTCACTTATTTTGCCTTCTTTTCTGCCCAATTATACTATCTCTCGTTTAATACTGATGTAAAAGACCTTACTAACTACACTAAATAAAGAAATGCCTCTATAATTATCAGGATTAAGAGCTCGCCTTCTTAAGTAGAGGAATAATAACTGATTGGTCCATGATACAGGGAAATAATCATTCTTGTATATTTGGTTAAATACTTTAGTCAGAAAGGGTGTTTATAATGGGCTCGGCGTTTTTCAATATATTCAGGGCAGAGATCATCTAATCCCGAAGCTTTATTTAATTTCAGTTTCCTTATTGCCTGGTGCACTTCACTGTTATCTCATCATCTAAATCGGGAATATAATCGTTTTCTTCGTGCTGGCTTCCGTCCTGCTCTGTGTCTGAGTCGGCGCGTGTCAACTCGCAATCTCCCGGGTGATGAAAAAATCGTTTCAGTGTGCTTTCCACGTGCCAGTTGAGATAGAGGGCCGATCCATTTTTTTTTCTTTTAATGCTACGTACAGTTGACCAAAACATATTAGAATCGTCTTTATTTTGAATTAAAGTTTCAAATACATCTTTCTGTAACTTATTCGCTTCTGCCTAGAGTGTCTTGATAATCCGACCTACTCCGTAAGTATGCACACTGATCCGTTGCGCGCGCGGAGTGCGTGTGCACTGCGCAAGCGCTCTACCGGCCGCCCTCCTCTTATGTAAACAAAACCGAGTCAAACCATTTTTAGCGTGCCGCGCGCGTGCTGAAGGCCAGATCGCCTGTTGCATACATTGCCCAGCTTTTAAGTGAAGGCCCGTGAATTGTTCAAACAGCCGAGTCAATATCACATTCAATAACATTCATACCGTCATTTAGAACCATCGTAGCTTTTTTTCTGATCTTAGGAAATCCAAAAAAAGCTCTGTTTTCATCCCACTGTATTTTTTGAAAAGGCTCTCGATTAATTTCGCATTCGGTTGAGAGAGAGAGAGAGAGAGAGAGAGAGAGACGCACACAAACAAATTGTGTTTGAAATTAGAGTTTGTTTTTTTTTTGTTTTTTTTTTTTTTTAACAAATTCAGATACACGGGGAAGCAAAATGAACGATGCTTTGATATACCCACTTAGGCAAGATGAACGACAGCGTTAAGCTAACATGGAGCATCGGATTTTGAGTCAAGGTATCCGGTATCTTGTGGAAGAGGCAAGGGAATATTAAATCCACTTCCCCCTGCCACACTTCCTATGAACCAGTGTAACAGCCCGTTCCCCCCCCCCCCCCACGGAACTTACCCCGGGGTAAGTCTAGGCTAGCCTGCTTTTACCTCCGGGGTCATTCTAGGACTAGTTAGAACTTACCCCCTCTAGTTGGACGTTACCCCCCCACCTTTACCCCCCCCCCCCCCCCCCCCCCCCCCCCCCCCCCCCCCCCCACCGTGAGTAAGTTTGGGATAGCCTGGATTTACCCCCCGCCCCCCTCCCCCAAAGGGTCAGTCTAGGACTATTTGGATCTTCCTGCACCCCACCCCCACTCTCAAACAAGAGAGGGTTATTCAGGGTTTTCTTCTGCCTTTTCCGAACACGCACAACCGCCTTAAAAGAAAATTTGGGTTAGCCTGCCTATTAACACACCGCTTTTCCCATTTCCTGTATACAGTCAGTTGGGTTTAGACACAGTGTGTAGTTCTAGACTCTTCTCAATAGATGGACCTCCTACTTCCCCCCCCACCCCCCCCCCCCCCCCCCCCCCCCCCCCCGACACACACACACACACACACACACACACACCCACACCCTGGTTCACTAACAAATACGTATTAACATTTCTCGCGCTAGCTTACACGCGTGGGTCAATATTCGGTGTGTGATACGCCCGTGCATACGTGGGAAAGAAAGATGGCTACATGCCAATGTGACCAAGTGCCAATGTGACCAAGCGTAGCTGTGACAAAATGTCGTTGTGAGGGAGAACAGGCTGTTACAGCGGGCACCATGTCTTGCTCAGGTTGCTCTCAGGCTGGATAATTCAGTCGTGTGGTATAGCCAGCGAGTCTCTCTCTCTCTCTCTCTCTCTCTCTCTCTCTCTCTCTCTCTCTCTCTCTCTCTCTCTCTCTTTTTCAGAGTGTACAACCTTGAGCATTGCATGCAGCACAGCTTGAGAAATAAATGGTAGGTGCGATGATGCCAGAGTTGTCCATTTAGATGAACCGAGTCTTTCTGATAGCGGAGTCCAGAACTGAGTCTACTGTAGTTTCCACACGCAACGTGATCAGGGTGTCTGATAATTGTAAAGCATTTTTCTGATCTGAGTCGCTTTTGTTTGCTTCCTGTGATGCAAAGAATTAGAAAGAAAAAAGAGAATAACTTCATGATCTGGAAAAAGAAAATATAAACACAAAAATGCCGACAACAATGGTCTGAATCTTTAAAAATAATTATACAAATGATCATGAATACAACTTTCTTAAACATTTTCCATCCAGAATGGCAGAGATCATTGGAAGAACCCTCATTATTGAATGCATCGTCCTCGTAACATTGTCTGAACGATTTTTCGTAAGGGAGGGTATTTGTCGGCAAATGAGAAATGGACCTATGGAAAATGAGAGAGTACAAGTAGTAAATGCGTATAAGTATCTTGGAATCTATTTTCTCAACAAGACTCAGTTTTAGTTTTGCGTGCCAAAATATAGCTAATAAAGGGAAGAAAGCGGTTATTTTCTTGCTACATGTCTTCTATATAAATTAGATTGCAATGCTTTCAGTGTCTTTAGTAAACTATTTGACTCTCAGATTCAACCAATGCTACAGTATGGTGCGGAAATATGGGCTTTTGAAAAAAAACGACAGAAATAGAAAAAAAGTACATTTGTTTGCATTGAAATGCTTTCTTAATGTCGATAGTCGAACGCCAAATGATCTTGTCTATGGTGAACTAGGCAGATATCCAATTTACCTCAATTCATACATGAAATGTATTAAGTATTGGCTGAAACTGACCAGAATGAATGAAGATAGGCTGCCGTTTAAGGCATACAAAATGTTATTAAATTTAGAGATTCTCATGGGAAGAGGACTTGGGTTACAAATGTTCGTCATTGTTTAAATCTTATGGATTTTCGTATGTCTGGGACAACCAGGGTGCCCAAAAAATATCAGGTTTTTTTAACATCTTTTAGGCAAAGAATTATTGATTGTAGATGGCAGGATTGGCATGATCACATATATACTAGTGACACAGATTTTGCACAGTACAGGTTGTTTTAAAACTACTCATTTGAGAGAACTGTATATTGAGCTAAAAATGAATAGAGATATATAAAAGTGAATTGACCAAGTTTCGATTTGGTGTGTCTCGTATTGCATGCCATTGTTTTAGATACAGCGTCAGAAATGAAAATATGCTTACATGCCGTCTATGCAACATTGGAAAAAGATGATGCATTGCACTTTTATTTTGCTGCCCTGCCTTGAATGATCTTAGAGAAAAATTTTTATACAACCGAAATACTACTATAAGGCTCCATGCAATTTCAGGTTAACTTTACTTATGTCGTCACAGCATGAGACTACAATTAAAAATTTAGCAATGTATATTTATCTGGCGCAAAACAGGCTGAAAATTGTTACTTCATAGAATGTTAGTTTTCAGTGTATACAATGAAGAATCTTATTTCGTTTATTAATTGTTGATTTGGTATATGTCACTGTCTTTCTCTCGCTTAGTTGTGTGAACATCCCCCTTCAGTAAGGGGCCTAGGCCTTTATCTGAATACATTTTTGAGTCTTTGAGTCTTGAGTCTCTCTCCCAATCTTCCTTCTCTCTGTCTCTGTCTCTGTCTCTCTCTCTCTCTCTCTCTCTCTCTCTCCTATTCTCCTCGATCCTCTCGCTCTCTATCTCTCCTCTCTCTCTCTCTCTCTCTCTCTCTCTCTCTCTCTCTTAGCTCTCTCTCTCATCTCTCTCTCTCCCTCTCTCTCTCTCTCTCTCTCTCCTCTCTCTCTCTCTCTCTCTCTCTCTCTCTGCCTCATGAGCAGTCGTAAAAACTTGATACGGTTCAGACTTGGTGTATCCTGTTTGAACACACACAAACTGCGGTATTCGAGTGTCCCCCGTGAAGCACTGTGCTGTCCGTTCTGTTCTGCCCGTGTGAGTTGGAATCTGAATATCATTTTTTGATAGTATGTCCTAATACAAAGTTATTCGCGACCGTTACATACCTTTTGTCGTTACTGCTCGCCAATGGAAAAATCTGTAATGCTGTGGCTACATTCATAACGAAAGCTTTTGACATCAGATGTGGAAAGACTAATATGATTTAGAACCATTGTTCCTGCATTGTACCGTCAAAGTTGCCTTAACAATATCATACCGATTGCATATGATCGCGGTGTGTGTGTGTGTGTGTGTGTGTGTGTGTGTGTGTGTGTGTGTGTGTGTGTGTGTGTGCGTGTGTGTGTGTGTGTGGTGTGTGCGCGCGTGTGTGTGTATGTGTGTGTGTGTGTGTGTGTGTGTGTGTGTGTAAAGAGGATAAAGAGAGAGAGAGAGAGAGAGAGAGAGAGAGAGAGAGAGAGAGAGAGAGAGAGAGAGAGAGAGAGAGAGAGAAGCGAACACGAATGTTGATTATGCTTGCGAGATTTATTCTTTAGCTTTATGTGCTTATGTATATACTGTATTTGACGATGTATTGATTTCTTTCCCTTCTTATTTCAGTTGCGATCAATTTCATTTTGTGTTTACCCCCTCCCTCTGTTAGATGCCCAGGCAGTCCTACATTTGACAAGCGCTGTGGTCACAGTGGTGACTGTTGTTGGCTGCAATGCAGGGAGTGTGGGATCCAGTCGTTTATCTGTGGGGATTTTTCCGGCCGGTCTTGTATCCATCTCAGTGTCTTTTCGTCCCACACTGAAAGATGATGACCGACCACACAGTCCCATAGAGGATCAAAGTTTCCTGACCAACACTGAAGATTACTTCGCCTCTCTGCTCTGGTGGATGCCAGAAATTATCAGGAAAGGAAGCGTGTATTACAACAGCTCCGTCTTGTCCACTAAGGCTAAAGCTTAGCAGTATCATTTACGTTATCTTCATCGTGACTGGTAACGAAAATATTCAGTGCAGGCGACCTTCGCGCTCTGCTATTGTGGTGATCTCAGTTGTGATTTTCCTTTCGTATCTAAGCCTGAGGGGAAGTCGTGTCATCATCCTCAGTATCGCGAAGTGTATGGCGACTGTCGTTTGTAGGAAAGGCAAGTGCGTAGCAGGCATGGATTTTTTTTTTTGCAGCATAATTAAAAAAGTATGTCGGAACAGCTGGGCCTTTTCACTTCTTAACGATACCCTGTCTCTGTAAGGAGTGGGGTGGTGCGTAGCTTTGTTTTGTTTGTTTTTTTTTTTTTCTGAAACGTGTTAACAAAATTGAATACCTAGTCTAGTGTCATCAGCAAGTGACACGTCTTTCTTATCTCTCAACCATAAGCATACACACCGACACACCGACACAAACGACACACACACACCACACACACACACACACACACACACACACACACACACACACACACACACACACACACCGACACACACACACACACACACACACACACACACACACACACACACACACACACAACACACACACACACACACAGGACACACACACACACACACACACACACACACACGTATATAGAAATGTATATTGAGAGAGGGACTGAACACAGAGAGAGAGAGAGAGAGAGAGAGAGAGAGAGAGAGCGAGAGAGAGAGAGAGAGAGAGATACGAATATTTTTAATGAGGGTAAAATGGATAAGCTTACAGCTTTTTTACACCATGCCCCTCAAGAACAAAAACAGTAACTAACAATATCCAAAATGAACATATAAATGATACACGAAAAGGAAACAATGAACAAGCTTATAACGACGAAACATGATTGCTATGAATATTACCTAATTAATAAGGCTAGGTCACAATTAAGGAGTAATGTACATTCGGAAAAATAAACGAATACGAATACGAATATTTTTAATGAGGGTAAAATGGATAAGCTTACAGCTTTTTTTACACCATGCCCTCAAGAACAAAAACAGTAACTAACAATATCCAAATGAACATATAAATGATACACGAAAAGGAAACAATGAACAAGCTTATAACGACGAAACATGATTACTATGAATATTACCTAATTAATAAGGCTAGGTCACAATTAAGGAGTAATGTACATTCGGAAAAAAAAAAAACGAAAAGAAGCATGTGCGCAAGCGCACGGGCTCAAACACACACACACACACACACACACACACACACACACACACACACACACACACACACAACACACACACACACACACACACACACACACACACACACACGTGACACACACACACACACACACACACACGCACACACACCGCGCACACAAACACACACACACACACACACACACTTACGTACACGTGAAACACACACACACATACGCGCACGTGAACCGCGCACAAACACACACACACACACACACACACTACACACACACACACACACAACACACACACACGCACACACGCACGCACACACACACACACACACACACACACACACACACACACACACACACACACACACACACACACACACACACACACACACACACACACACACACACACACACACACACACACACACACACAAGCATTTCCACATACAAAAATCACTTCAAATGCTCGCCTCCTCCACACAAACACCATCGTATACCACCAAACGCTTACAGTACATCATCAATTCAAATCACATGAACATGCATAAGAGGACCCATCAAGTTGAAGTTGTTGTAGATTATGTTACCAATATGTTTAGCCTTAACACTTTTCTATCAAATGTGCGTGGTATGCCTTCCTAAATGACAAAACGCTTGATTTGCATTTAATGTGATCATGTATATTATTCCACAATTTGCTTCCGGAATAAATGAGAGAAGACATAAAAAGATTAGTTCTTGGGAGAGGTATGCGGATGTTACGTTTGTTACGAACATTATTAATGGGAAATTTGTTGTTGAGATAAGCAGGCGTTAAATTGTTCACAATTTTAAACATGAAAAAAGCTTTTGTTGTAACGACATTTAAGACTGAAGGGGAGAGAATATCTAATTGTTTATAATCTACAGGACAAGAGAAGAGGATTTAAGAAGAATTAGCTTGAGAGAGCGTCTGTATAAGCTGTCAAGAGGTTTTAAGCAATTTTGACTGGCCTGATCCCAACATGTTGATGCATAATCAATATCTGGCTGGATATATGCACGAAAAATAGCTTCCTGGTATGCTGATCAAGAAATGTTTTACTCTATTTACTGGAAATGTTTTCTTGGAAAGCCTTTTGCAAAGCATAGAAATATGTTCGGACCAGGATAGGTTATTGTCTATAGTAAGTCCTAATAATTTGTAAAAACTTACTTCTTCTAATGCTTTATCTCTAACTTTTAACTCTGGCAATTTATTCTTAATGTTCTGTCGTTTCTGTCTTGTTGTAACTAACATGAATTTCGATTTATGAGGATGAATTGCCATATGATTTTCTTCCGTCCAGGAAACAAGCCTTAGTATATCATTTTGTAAGGAGGCGCATACTGCATCAGAGCTTTTATTTTCATTGTAAATGGTAGTGTCATCTGCAAAAAGTTCGCAAGAGGATATCAAAATGAAGTGAAGGTCATTTATATAAATTGAAAGATGCTATGAGTTTTACGGAATTATCATTCAAACCGTACATAAGTAATTTTTTTAGAGAGGATACTGTGATCAATGGTGTCGAAAGCTTTCGCAAAATCAACAAAAATTGCACCAGTAAATAAATAAATCATTGTTTATGTTTAAATGCCACTTCTCAATAAGATTGGTCAGCATGGTATGGCACGAATGATTCCTTCTAAATCCATTTCTGAGTAGGGTGAAATAAGTCATACTTTGTAAAATGGGACTGTAGATTGTGTTTGATATGTTTTTCGAAAGGTTTAGACAGGGCAGATAGGATAGATATGGGTCTATAATTAGAGGGGTCAGATGGGTCACCAGACTTAAGAACAGGCAAAACTTTAGCATCTTTGAAGGCTTGTGGATAGTAACATTTATCAATACATAAGTTATAAATATATGTAACACATTCAGAGATAATAGGCGCTGATATCTTCAAAATTTTACTGTCTGGGAACTCGATGGTTTTAATATACTTAACTCCTGGTGCACTTCATGGACGCCTATGTATGGAAAATGGAGTTTGTCAAGGATATTTTTTGACTCACAGAAACATTTCAGTGGATTTAAATTATTAGCCTGTGTGTTGTTTATCTTAATTGTTCTCTCTGCCACGGTAGTAAAATGTCTATTCAGATATTCAACAGATAAATTGGACATATAAGAAGCAGATGGCGGTGCTGTTTTTCCCGGACAACTGATTTATAGCTTTCCAAATAGATTTTGAATCTTTTTTGGATGAAATTAAATCACTAAAATACCTCTTCCGTGCGGCTCTTTTCATCTCAGTAACTTTGTTTCGTTGTTGCCTAAATTTCTTATCTTTCCCTGTTGTTTGTAATAAATTGTCACGAATTCTAATTTCAGCATCTATTTCTTTGTGTTACCACGGTGGTTTTTTTCAGTTAATTTAACACGTTTAGTCCGAAGCAAACATGCTTATTGAAAATAGGAACAAAAATCTTACCAAGCAGCCAAGAGAGCAGAGAGAGAGAGAGAGAGAGGGAGAGAGAGAGAGAGAGGAGAGAGAGAGAGAGAGAGAGAGAGAGAGAGAGAGAAGGCAAAAGAAGTAGGAGAGAGAGAGAGAGAGAGAGAGTGGGCGTGGGGGTGACTTTAAAGTTTTACGAT
>JADBJO010002907.1:22500-25000 GCA_016801955.1 Conus betulinus | reverse complement strand
TCTTCTGCTTGCCCTCCCTAAGTAAAAAGACGACTGATAAAAAAAAATAACCATCGGCAGAGCAATGACTAGTTAGTGAACATGATTCAGCAATGGCATATCATGCTGACATGTGGTCAAAGCCTAAGGGAGCGAATTAGACGTAAAGTAGTTCAATTGTTCTCCACGGCATCTTTCCCATTGTCTTATGAGTGTATAAGACAAAAACAAACAAACAAACAACAAATAAAACAAAGAATGGAATTGTCTTGTTACCACCATTCGTCTTTGCCACACACATATTGCATAATAAATCCACTTTTTGTTACTATGCATTTAGAACAAAAAGGAAGGGAGCAGAACTTTGGTTTCCGTGCCGAACAAGCGCTATTCCTGCACACTTCTGACAACTTTAATGTATTAAACGCGCTTTGCCCCCAGTAAAGCACTATTCTTGCACACTGCCGACAACTTTAATATATAAAAACACGCTTTGCTCCAATAAAGCACTATTCCTGCACACTTCTGACAACTTTAATGTATTAAACGCGCTTTGCTCCAATAAAGCACTATTCCTGCACGCTTCTGACAACTTAAATGTATTAAACGCGCTTTGCCCCAGTAAAGCACTATTCTTGCACACTGCTGACAACTTTAATGTATTAAACGCGCTTTGCCCCAGTAAAGCACTATTCTTGCACACTGCTGACAACTTATGTATAAAACACTTTTTGCTCCAATAAAGTACTATTCCTGCACACTGCTGACATTTTATTGTATAAAACACTTTTTGCTCCAATAAAGTACTATTACTGTACACTGCTGACAACTTACTGTATAAAAACACGCTTTGCTCCAATAAAGCACTATTCCTGTACACCGCTGACAACTTTAATGTATAAAACACGCTTTGCTCCAATAAAGTACTATTCCTGCACACTGCTGACAATTTATTGTATAAAACACTTTTGCTCCAATAACGTACTATTCCTGTACACTGCTGACAACTTACTGTATAAAACACGCTTTGCTCCAATAAAGCACTATTCCTGTACACCGCTGACAACAAATGTATAAAACACGCTTTGCTCCAATAAAGCAGCGCTCTGCAAAGATTCCCTTACGAGAAAAATGAAAGGGAGAGGAGGGGGGCGAGAAGATGTGTGTTTAGTGCGATCGATCTGCACAGAAGCTGACTTTTCAGTCAGCCTTTGACGGACACGATAACATGAAAAGGTTGCCCGATGGACCAGTACAGACAGGATTTCCACTTGCCCCCCCCCCCCCCCCCCCCCCCCCCTCCCCCCAAGATGATTTACACGTCACAGCAATCGGACAAGTAGGTATTTCGCTCCCTGCCTATTATCAAATTGCACCAGCAAGATTGATGACACAAACAAGATGTACACCCCACCGTCCCTTCCCGTTTGTTTCATCTACCTTTTGCCTTTATCTTGTTGTGGTGTTTATTGACGCACGTGCCTTATACAGGCAATAGCCCTTCCCGTTATTGAAACAGGATCAGATGCAGCAGCATCTGTTGATCTGATCAAACCTGATATAAACTGGATCAGGTGCAGCAGCATCTGTTGATCTGATCAAAGCTGATATAAACTGGATCAGATGCAGCAGCATCTGTTGATCTGATCAAAGCTGATATAAACTGGATAAGGTGCAGCAGCATCTGTTGATCTGATTAAACCTGATATAAACTGGATCAGATGCAGCAGCATCTGTTGATCTGATCAAATCTGATATAAACTGGATAAGGTGCAGCAGCAGCATCTGTTGATCAGGTCAAACCTGATATAAACTGGATAAGGTGCAGCAGCATCTGTTGATCTGATCAAAGCTGATATAAACTGGATCAGATGCAGCAGCATCTGTTGATCTGATCAAAGCTGATATAAACTGGATAAGGTGCAGCAGCATCTGTTGATCTGATCAAATCTGATATAAACTGGATAAGGTGCAGCAGCATCTGTTGATCAGGTCAAACCTGATATAAACTGGATAAGGTGCAGCAGCATCTGTTGATCTGATCAAACCTGATATAAACTGGATCAGATGCAGCAGCATCTGTTGATCTGATCAAAGCTGATATAAACTGGATCAGATGCAGCAGCATCTGTTGATCAGGTCAAACCTGATATAAACTGGATAAGGTGCAGCAGCATCTGTTGATCTGATCAAACCTGATAAGTTCGGAAAAAAGTTTAACAGCGTTGTGTTATTTTATAAAGTATAATTTTATGAAGTATTACATACATACCTACACACACACCATACAATACGTACATACATGCATGCATACATACATACATACATACATACATACATACATACATACATACATACGTACAATCAATACAATACATTCAATTCATACATGCAATACATACATACAATACATACATACATGCACACATGCATGCATGCATGCATACATACATACACACATACATACACATACATACATACATACATACGTACATACATACATACATACATACATACATAC
>JADBJO010002907.1:7500-17500 GCA_016801955.1 Conus betulinus | reverse complement strand
CATATAAACGTACTCCCAGTTTATCCTGAATACGCGTGAGATATTCCATAAAGAGGAAAAACCGTTCTTGGCTGGTGTAACCGTTGGTAATGGCTATTCTAGTAAACATCGGCCATCATCTGTGACCTATAATGAACATACTTACAAATTTTCAGAATGATCGGCCAAGTACTTTCTAGAGATTTCCCATAAAAAAGAAGAACCATATGGGCCGTAAGCAACGGCTATAACGGTAAACTTAAACATCGGGCATCATCCGTGACCCATATGAACATACCTACAAAGTTTTCAGAAATATCGGCCACATACTTTCTAAGATATTCCATAAAAAAGAAGACCGTTATGGGCCGTTATAGCCGTTAGTAACAGCTATAACGGTAAACTAAAACATTGGGCATCATCCGAAACCCATAGTGAACACACCTACAAATTTTGAGAAAGATCGACCAGGTACTTTCTGAGATATTCCATAAAAAAGTAAAAACGGTTATGGGCAGTTATAGCCGTTAGTAACGGCTATAACGGTAAACTAAAACGTTGGGCATCATCCGTGACCCATAATGAACATACCTACAAATTTTCAGAAAGTTCAGCCAAGTGCTTTCTGAGACATTCCATAAAAAAGAAAAAACAGTTATCGGCCGATATAGCCGTTAGTAACGGCTATAACGGTAAACTGAAACATCGGGCATCATCCGTAACCCATAGTGAACATACCTGTAAATTTTCACAAAGATCGGTCTAGAACTTTCTGAGATATCCATGAAGAAGAAAAAACGTTACAGGCCGTAACAGCCGTTAGTAACGATTATAACGGTAAACTAAAACGTCGGGTATCATCAGGACCCATAACGAATATACCTGCTAATTTTCAGAAAGATCGACCAGGTACTTTCTGAGATATTCCATAAAAAAGTAAAACGGTTATGGGCAGTTATAGCCGTTAGTAACGGCTATAACGGTAAACTAAAACGTTGGGCATCATCCGTGACCCATAATGAACATACCTACAAATTTTCAGAAAGTTCAGCCAAGTGCTTTCTGAGACATTCCATAAAAAAGAAAACAGTTATCGGCCGATATAGCCGTTAGTAACGGCTATAACGGTAAACTGAAACATCGGGCATCATCCGTAACCCATAGTGAACATACCTGTAAATTTTCACAAAGATCGGTCTAGAACTTTCTGAGATATTCCATGAAGAAGAAAAAAAAACGTTACAGGCCGTAACAGCCGTTAGTAACGATTATAACGGTAAACTAAAACGTCAGGTACCATCAGGACCCATAACGAATATACCTGCTAATTTTCAGAAAGATCGGCCAAGTACTTTCTGAGATATTCCATTAAGAGAGAAAAACCGTTACAGCCCGTTAGCAACGGCTATAAGGGTAAACTAAAACATTTGGTATTATTTGTGACCCATAGTGAACATACCTACAAATTTTCAGAAAGATCGGCCAAATACTTTCTGAGATATTACATAAAGAAGAAAAACTGTTACAGGCCGTTTCAGCAATCAGTAACGGTTATAACGGTAAAGTAACACATCGGGCATCATCCGTGACCCGTAATGAAAATACCTGCTAATTTTCACAAAGATCGGCCGAGTACTTTCTGAGATATTCCATAAATAGAAAATTCGTTACAGGCCGTTACAACAGTTAGTAACAGTTATAACGGTAAAAGAACACATCGGACATCATCTTTGGCTCATAATGAACATACCTAAAAATTTTCAGAAAGATCGGCCCATTAGTTTTGTCTGAAGCAAGTGGAGCACATTTGACCATGGACGGACACACACACACACACACACACACACACACACACACACACACACACACACACACACACACACACAGAGCATTTCTTCGTTCCCATTCTAAAGTACTCCATGTCCTATAAAACTGGGAGCACAAAAAAGCAGCCAGGGCCAGGAAAGTCATCCAATAGCTGGGGCTCATAATAAAGTCTCAGCTGATCGACCTAACACAAAATGTTCGCCTTGTCTTTCAATCTGGGCGTTTCGTTTCCGAATGAATTCTAGACTGTGATTGTCAGATTCGAAGAAGAATATTTCAATCTTGCTACAGTTGTCCGATGCCGACTTCCGCAACTTTTGTTATTACGTAAACAAGGAATCAGATGTAAATAAGGAGGGGTGAGGTAATGTAATGCTGCTTACAGCCCGCTGACCGCAAAAGGGCCATGTCAGGGATGTCACCGCGTTGAAGTCAACTTACAAGTCTTTAAGAAAAAAGGACATTAATGTTCATTTAATATGCTTTAAGTCTCTGACAGGCTCAGTTGTTTTTGCTTGGGGGGTTTGCACTTGGAACACCTCGGTGCAGGAGTGGGAGGACACGTCCCGGTAGATGACCCCAGGGTGTTCCAGAATGCTGACTCTCAGTGTTACCCGCCGGAGCTGTTCGGAACCCAACCAGACTGAAGGAAATTCCAGTATCAATAATTCATCACTCCTGACGGCTATTGCTGGTTCAAGGAGTTACAGACTGTGCTGGTTTTGAGACTGGTGACCAGCGACTTTGAGTGGTCACGTGATCAGTGGCTGTTGCGTCGGAGAGGTGTCCAGGGGCACAAATTGTGCTGCTATGTCCCTGATGAAAAAAAAAGAAAGTTTACATGGTTGACTGGTAAAAAGAACTCGACTGAAACAACAATGTAGTGTAAACTTAAGAAAGATATTTGTTGTTTGCTTCATACATTATTTTTGTCACGGTGAAGATACTTTTGTGCAGCCTCTCTGATGTTAACTGTAGGAATTACACTTCAAAAAGGCAAATTCTTTTTTTTAGAACAGTCACGACGACTGATCATCCCCAAGGTACGTGTTTGGCTTCGGTCACGGTGATTGACTGTCTGTGTGGCTGCGCTGGGAAGATTTTCCTTGTAATACATCGGGGGACTGTATTTTCCGTGTAATACATCAAGGGACTGCCTGTCAGGGTGACATTCTAAACAAGTGAACAGGTGAGATTTCCTTATTGTACAGTCAGGCCACTGTCTAGGGGTGACACTCTGAACAAATTAACAAGTGAGATTTCTTTTGAACACAGTGCTGAAGACTAAATGTGGACTTGAGTGAAGATTACCCCTGATCATCTCATTACTTTATCTGTGTGTGTGCTGACTGATGAATAATTCTTTATTCGTTGGGGGGTATGAATTGTTCTCTTTTCCCAGCTGGTGAAAACAACAGTGAATAATATGCGTGCTGAATTTTGAAGCAAAACTTAGTGAGTATTACTTTGGAAATGAACATAGCGACGACAACTGAAAACATACTTCATGTTGGCACCTTAATTATTGTAACAGTTCATTGTGTGTATATATGGCTCTCATGAAGGGGAACCTGATGAGAAAAAAAAGTGCTTTTTGTCATAAGTATGAGAGAATAGATCATTTTGTGTTGCAAACTTTTTTTTTGTGTGCTGCCAACTCTGTGTCCGTGGAGTTTGGGTCGAGAAGTACCTTTGTGTGCTGCCAACTCTGTGTCCGTGGAGTTTGGGTCGAGGAGTAGACCTTTGTGTGCTGCCAACTCTGTGTCCGTGGAGTTTGGGTCGAGATGTCGACCTTTGTGTGCTGCTAACTCTGTTTCCGTGGTGTTTGGGTCGAGGAGTAGACCTTTGTGTGCTGCCAACTCTGTGTCCGTGGTGTTTTTGGGTCGAGATGTCGACCTTTGTGTGTGCTGCTAAATCTGTGTCCGTGGTGTTTGGGTCGAGGAGTAGACCTTTGTGTGCTGCCAACTCTGTGTCCGTGGGGTTTGGGTCGAGGAGTAGACCTTTGTGTGCTGCCAACTCTGTGTCGGTGGTGTTTAGGTCGAGGGGTAGACCAACTTTTATTTTCTTACCGGATTTGTTTAGATTTGCCTTCGCTGATTTACTCAGACTTCACATAACAAAGAACAACAACAATAAATACCACCACAACAGTAATAACAAGAAGACAACAGATGCCACAACAATAAACACCACCACAACAGTAATAATAACAAGAAGACACCACAACAATAAATACCACCACAACAGTAATAACAAGAAGACAACGGATGCCACAACAATAAATACCACCACAACAGTAATAACAAGAAGACAACGGATGCCACAACAATAAATACCACCACAACAGTATTAACAAGAAGACAACGGATGCCACAACAATAAATACCACCACAACAGTAATAACAAGAAGACAACAGATGCCACAACAATAAATACCACCACAACAGTAATAACAAGAAGACAACGGATGCCACAAAATAAATACCACAGCAACAGTAATAACAAGAAGACAACAGATGCCACAACAATGAACCCGAGCCACAGTGATCTAGTCATGTTCTTTTCCAGCGGCGCTGTGGACAATGCCTTCACAGCTCCCAAGGATGGCTGGTACCCGCCTTGCTCAACTCACCAGGGGAAGAAAACGACTCAAAGGTCAGACACCAGTGCCACCCACGGACCCAGTAAGAAACCCTGCAGCAAACAAACGACAGGATTGGCACCGCCCCCCCCCCCCCCCCCCCCCCCCCCCCCCCCCCCCCCCCCCCCCTCCTCCTTCCCCCCACTTCCCACCCTTATCCAACGCGCGTAAAAGCTGTACTCAGCACCGTCAGGCTTTGTCTGGCATCGGCATCCTCGTTTGGTGCGGCTCGCCCGCCCGATATAAAAAGCGACAGAATCCTCAGCCTGCTCTCTCTGTAGCCCCAAGTTTGCACAACAAATCACAGAAAGAGCGAGAGAGCGCGCGACAAAAGGCCGCAGGAACTTTTAATCTCCACAAGAAAAAAAACAACACAAAACAGGAAAAAAATTTAAACCAACTGTAACCGAACTTGACGGCTACAGAAAAGTAATAAAAAAAGTGGTTCAAAACAGACAAACAGAAAAAAAGCAAGACGGAAAGGAGAACAAAGAAACAAAGACAATTCTGAGGATCATCTTAAGAGAATAGATTGCAAGTTAGGATTAAAGAAACTCCTCCATTAAGCCGGTGGCTTACTGCGTGCGTGGCAGAGCAGATTGTGAGAGAACGACTCGACACTTCTGAGAGACCTGAAGGAGGTATGGTTCATATATGCCTTGTTTGCTTGGGTTGATTTTCGCTTGATTTTTGAAGAAATGTATTTGACGTTTTTCTGTTTGATTGTGTTTGTGTGATTTGTCGTTGTTGTAGGTTTTTCTTATTTTATTAGACTTCGTGTGTTTTATTTGACTTCTGTCTTTTTTTCATTGAGTTTCGTTTGGTTTCTCTTCTCTCTCTCTCTCTCTCTCTCTCTCTCTCTCTCTCCTCTCTCTCTCTCTCTCTCTCTCTCTCTCTCTCTCTCTCTCTCTCTCTCTCTCTCTCTCTCTCTCTGTGTAATTTCGTATTACTATTTTCTGTTGCTTTGTATGCCACTCGATTCTTCTTTGTTTTTGTAATATTTCATTTTGACTTTCGTCTTTAATTCTTTAATTGGTTGATTTGTGTTTATTATCATCTCTGTCCCTGTTTGTGAATGGACCTTTGTCTGTCTGTCTGTCTTTCGCCAGTCCCCGAATCTGTCTGTCTGTCTGTCTGTCTGTGTCTGTCTGTCCTTTTCTCTCTTGTTTTACATTATTTCAATATTTGTTACAGTTCACAGTGTTTCGTTCAGTTTTTTGCGTTCATCATGACTGCGTTCATCATGACAATTCTCTCTCTCTCTCTCTCTCTCTCTCTCTCTCTCTCTCTCTCTCTCTCTCTCTCTCTCCCGCTTACTCCTGTCTCTCTCTCTCTCTCTGTCTCTGTCTCTGTCGCTGTCTGTCTCTGTCTGTCTGTCTGTCTGTCCCTCTCTCTCTGTCTCTCCCTCTCTCTCTATCTGTCTATCTCTGTCTCTCTCTCTGCCTCTCTCTCTCTGTCTCTCTCTCTCTCTCTCTCTCTCTGTCTCTCTCTCTCTCTCTTCTCTCTCTCTCTCTCTGTGAGTCTGTCTCCACCCCCCCCTCTCTCTCTCACTCAATTCATGACCTACCCCTTCTTCTCTCTGTCTCTGTGCTTATTTCTGTATTCTGTCTATGCCCCGCTGTTTTCCTCATAACATTCCAGTTTATTTCTGTCTGTCTCTGTCTGTCTGTCTGTCTATCTGTCTCTCTGTCCTCTCCTCTCTCTGTCTCTCTCTCTCTCTCTCTCTCTCTCTCTCTCTCTCTCTCTCTCTCTCTCTCTCTCTCTCTCTGTTTACTGGTTTGCTGTATGTCCCCTAACATTCCGTGTTTCTTTACTGAACTATGACCTCATTAGTGGTCTCCGCTAAGATTGTGAACAACCAGTTTCCGATTGGGTGATAAAACATAGAACAGGAAGAGCTAGAATACAGTAATAATACATATACAACTATGCACACAGAATGAGCTGCAGACAATGCTTCTTTGACACACAATAAGAAACAGACCAGTTAACTTCTCTCCAAGCACACACTTCCCTGTCAGACGTAAAAAAAAACACAGAATTACTTACACGAAAATGCACACCAAAAAAACAGCTCCCAAATGGCTGTCAAAACTCTGCGGGAGTATTTTCTGTGCACTCTGCCGCGTCAGCTGTCTGGGGAGCATTGTTTTGTGTGCATGTGGTGCATTTTACGTCCCTTATTTGTGACGTCTGACGTTTGTTTGAAAAATTTACTTTCGTAGTTTGTTTTGTGCCTTAGATAAGCGTCACTCCGCCTTTTCATTTTGTGTGTTTAGTTGAATTTTGGCTATTTTTTTTTTCAGGATGCAGTGTGCTTCAGTCGTGTCATACAAAGGTCTGTTTAAAAAAAAAAAATTAAATGATATTCCAACATTAATAACAAAAGGGATAATCAACATAACATACAATAAACATCATACAAATGGGTACGCTAAATCAAGGGAGGAATAGGGGTAAGAAGGGAAAAAAAAGGTATAAATACATGAAAAAAAAAAAAAAAATAGTCCATTGTCAATAATCAACGAAGAATAAAAAAAGAAAAAGGTCACAAACGTACAACCTTAACTCTTTCTCGTTCATGAGGCACTCGAGGAATGAATACGTCCAGTATACCTGTCCAAATAGGGTAAAGTGGTTAGTCAAAATTTTTTCACATGATTACACATATTTTTTTTTTAAATTTCATTAGCTACTTTTGACCCCCGACTACTTTTTGCTCGTTTTGTTTCTTTTTCGCTCCTCGTCTAACTCATTCCATTAGACAGAACAATTAGTTTTTCATAAGGATACCATTTTCTATCAAATTCCATGTATTTCATTTCTGAATAATAATGCATATATTTTTTCAACCCTATATATATTATTAAGTTCTCTCAAAAAATGATTGACAGTAGGTTTTATTTTGTTTATTCTGCATCTGTATATATAACTGTTTAGCCCATAAGATAATGTGTTCAAAAACTTCATCAGTTCCTCTGACAAAATTACTTAAAAAAAAACCGTTGACAAATAAAAACAAACGAGCAAACAAAGAAACGAGAAACTTATCAAAGAATAGAACCCACACAGATAGACAACACACAAAACAAAGCAACATCGGTAAGTTGTCCAACGACACGTGCTCACAGCTATTTGTGGTCGAGTTTCATTAAAACTGAAATGGTTTTAAAACTGAAGAACGCACACACACACCACACCACACCCACCCACACACACACACACACACACACACACACACACACACACACACACACACACACACACACACACACACACACACACACACACACACTCACACACACACACGCACTCACGCACGCACGCACGCACGCACACACACGCAGATGAAAAAAAAAAGTTTTGTCAAATATAAGTGCTGAAGACATAATTTGCGTTTCGACAACAATTTGTTCTGTTTTTCTCGGATCACGAGATTTATTTCTGTTCATGTTTCAGTGCCGGACACACCCTGCCCCTCTCCAACTGTTTATATCTGATAATAAAGTGTTGTTCTGACAGAGACTGACACCGCTCCAGCCTGTTTATATCTGATAATAAAGTGGTGTTCTTACAGAGACTGACTAGTTACAATGTTTAGCTATGCAAATATAGGCTGGCCGTAGATGTCATTATTATGATGCGCACCAGTTATTTTGTACTCGATTGTTCGTTCTTGGGTTTTTTGTTTTGTTTTTGTTTTTGTTTTGCTTTTGTTGTTGTTGATGATATACAGCGGAAAAATGTTTTCACTGTTTATGACTAAGACAAGCCACAGAACTGGAAGAGACTGTTGAACAGTTCTTCAGTGCGGTGCTCCTGTGACTTCACATGGAATTAAGGGGGAATACATATATCTCTATATCCATATCTATCTCTCTAACTGTCTGTCTGTCTGTCTGTCTGTCTGTCTTTCTCGATATATACAAGAGAGAGATTCTCTCTCTATATGTAAAATTATATATTAAAATGAAATGAGAGAGAGAGAGAGAGAGAAAGAAGAGAGAGAGAGAAAAGAAAGAGAGAGAGAGAGAGAGAGAGAGAGAGAGAGAGAGAGAGAGAGAGGAGAGAGAGAGAGAGAGAGAGAGAGAGAGAGATGTAATGAGTACATTTCTTTCACATCTTATATTGGATGAAGGGTAACGTGAGGCCGGAATAGCTCAGTGGTACAGCGCTGGACTCGTAATCTTGGTGATCCTGGGGTTGCGGGTTCAAATCTCCGCCGGGCCGTTTCGGTACAGGGAGATTAAACCCTCGAAGTTAACATTGGTTCTGACTCCATTTCCAATACAGTCCTTCGAATGAGACCATAAACCGACGTTCCGTGTGTGAACGCACGCATAACATCTTGCACACACGTAAAATCCCATCACTAACTTTTTGGAAGAGAAGGCCAGTTTGGCCGTTGGTATGGATGACACGTACACATAGCACGCACCCTGCGTAGAAAAATGGAAAGAATAAACGAAGTAAAGAGACTGAGTGAACGAAGCTGAGCGATATTGAATGATATTGATCGAAAAAAACACGGAAACAACTGAATGAAGCGCCAGCTGGCAGCTCTTCAGTTGGCACTACCCAGGTAGTCCGTTGTGTAAATGAGTGTGGACTGTAAAGCGCTTAGAGCTTGGCCTCTAGCCGACGATAGGCACTATATAAGTATTCATAATCATCATAATAACGAAGATTTTGCACACAATGCAAAACAGACAAGTTAATTTTTGGTTGATGTATCTTCTTCAGATGTGTAAAGAAGCGGACAATAACATACAGCACCCCCCCCCCCCCCCCCCCCCCCCTGAGAGCTGCTAGCATGAGTATTGTAATGAACTTTGACATACAACACAATGCCCCCCTGAGAGCTGCTAGCATGAGTATTCTAATGAACTTTCTTTTTGTAGACGTGCATTCTTGACAGCGCTTTGTTCGTTGTCCCGTTCGACGAAAATACACTTGTTTGTCTAGTATTGAACATAAATATGTGCTACTTTTACCTGCCTTTTTGCTGTTTATTTGTACTTCGTTTTGTTTTCAGTCATGTTGCAGTCTATGTCTATATCTGGTTTAAAGCGTTCGCAAATGAGAAAACAACATGAAGGATGGTACGCCCACCTTACTTTTTCAGTACGTGTGATTCCTTTTTATCCAGCTTTAATTGCATTTTGCATTTGTCTTCATCATATTTCAAAGGTCTCAGAGGCAGCTTCAATTGCATTTTGCATTCGGCTTAATCATATTTCAAAGTCTCAGAGGCAGCTGACTTTGGCAGTAGCTAAGGCCGAGGTAATCCGTGTTTGGGAGGCTGCTTTTTTCATCTTTCCGTCCCTCTACATCCTTCTTTATTCCCGTCTGTTGTTTGATCTTTATTTTGTCTCTGTCCCTCCCTCTTTCTGTTTTTACAACTGCTTTTTATTGATTTGTGCTGCTTAGACGTCAGGTGCTTAATTCCTTCTGTGGGCTTTTAAAAACCAGCGCACCAACAGAAAATGGTTTTCATGGTCACTGCTATCAGGGGAGCAGTACTAGTCTTTCTGGTGAGATCATCCATCCACG
>JADBJO010002907.1:0-5000 GCA_016801955.1 Conus betulinus | reverse complement strand
GGGGGGGGGAAGGAGAGAGAGACAGAGAGAGAGGGGGGGGGGGGGGGAGAAGGAGAGAGACAGAGAGAGAGGGAGAGACAGATAGACAGACGGACAGAGACAGAGAGCTAAAACATGTACAAAATCTTCTAAAATGTTAACTATTTAAGATCCGAAAACACACTTCTTAACTTCTTACACCCCCCCCCCCCCCCCTTTCGCCAACCTCTCCCCACCATCTACTAGCATACAAACACACACACACACACACACACACACACACACACACACACACACACACACGCGCGCGCGCGCGCTCGCGTGCCAACACGAACGTGCTTATTACTTTTTTCCACACACACACTTTTTATCATGCACAAACTCACATAAACACTCACACACTCAACTACACATGCACACGCTCATTCACACACTCACTTCCATATACATCCACACACATTCACTTTCATCTACACACACACACACACACACACACACACACACACACACACACACTTGTACAGGTGCTACGCAGGCAGACGGGTTTACTCTCGTCCTGTTGCTGCGTTGTACAGCCTGACAGCAGTTGGCAGAAAGGATTTCACTCTCGTCCTGTTGCTGCGTTGTACAGCCTGACAGCAGTTGGCAGACAGGATTTCCGCCTAGAGTGGTTCTGGCCTTTGGACAACACAGACGCCGAGAGCCCTCTCTGTTGGACCTGCAAGACTGCACAGCAGGATGAAGTGGGTGGGAGGTGTCTGTCATGATAGCCGTCAGCTTTTGGGTGGCAGCACGCTCAAAGATGGTGGCTGGTGTTGCTTAGAAAGAAAGAAACACACAAACAAACAAACAAACAAAGCGGTTGGAACTCATTCGTGCTGATTAGTCTGCCCTTCATATCAGATCATGCTTCTTCGGTGAAAATATTTCCATGAGACATTTTAGTAGCCTTTAGCCAATATTTCCTTGGACAATAATCTTCATACTTATGCAGTCTGTAATCATTGGTGGACAACATTTGGTACAGCAAAGTGATGACTACTATTTTGGTGAGAGCCTTGACGAGTGTAACCCCCCCCCCCCCCCCCCCCCTCCTACTCTCTCATCAGAGCTTGGACTCCCCTCTCTCCCCTTTGCCAATGTCCCCTCCCTCACTTTTCCTCGGAGTTATCTGTTGACATACTGGTGTGCATGCATTTTATTTGATTATCTTCGTTTTCTCTCTAACATTTTTACTTTGCTTTTTTGCTTTCTCTGTCCATGTGATATTACAAATTTGTGCGCATACGTGAAAAAAAAAATCCACAAAAAGTGTTTTAGATCATTTTTATTCAGGTTGTGAATCTTGTTTGTGTAGCAACACCGTGCAGAGGTTGAAGATGGTGATGGGAGTGGAAGAGGAATAGGGGAAGGGGCAGCTAATGTGGAGCGGTATATGTCAACTGCCTATTGATGGGGGGTTGGTGTTTGTTGCTTGTTTTGCTTGTCAGTTTGTTTTTCAAGCTGATGTGACCCTGGCCCTCTCACAGTCGAAACGCACGACGTTGTTTTGGAGTATGATGTGTCCGTTCGTGACCTCCATGACCTACATGTACAGCTGGGCCAGCACCGGCCACTGGCCCCTGTTCTGTCGCCTGGATGACGTCACACATCAAACAGACGCAGGCCTAAACATCGCCTAGCTGACCAGTCACGTGATCTGAGGTAAACACCCGCTGTCAGAAACGGCATTATTGTTTTCTTATGGCGACCTAACACTGCTCCCCTTAAGATGGAAAACAATATGGCGTCACCAGCCACTTCCGCCATCTTGTTTCACGACGATGACCTCAACGGGGTGGTGAATGTGCTGAAGGCAACATACGCTGCGCTCTGTTGTTCCATCAATCCGACAGTCTTCTACTGGAGGAATGCTTGTCTATGAATTTGCATACCAATTAGGCTACTCAGCCCTAAATATTTGTCTTAATTTAGAAGACTAAATCAAAGCACCCTGCACCACCAATTGTCAGTGTAAGGTTGTTTTTTTTTAAAAAAATCGATTTTTCGTATGATTGGGCAAATCTGGCAGAAAAGTACGGTTATCTGTATATTTGTAATAAAAGCGGATGCGAGAAGATTTACTAAAGGGTGTTTGAATATCTACTGTCCCTGTCATTCTGTTCTCCTCCCCCCCCCCCCCCTGTCTTTCTATTTCTTTCTGCCTCCTTTTCTTTGTCTCTGTCTCTGTATGTATGTATGGATGGATGGATGGATGGATGGATAGATGGATGGATGGATGGATGGATAGATGTGTGTGTGTGTGTGTGTGTGTGTGTGTGTGTGTGTGTGTGTGTGTGTGTGTGTGTGTGTGTGTGTGTGTGTGTGTGTGTGTGTCTCTGCTACTCCTCTCTCTCTTTCCATTTCTATTTCTTCACACTTACCTCTCCTTTATAGCTATGTCTTTAAGTGCTATCTGTATTTCCCATTTGTCTCTGGCCCATCTCTGCATCCCCCCCTTCCCCCAACCTCTCCCATTCCCTCCCCTCCCTCCCTCACCACCCACCACGTCTCCTGTGAAAATGTCGTGGACAGTGAAACCTTAAAACCGGGAATAGTCCGAACAAAACTTTAGGACAAGCGGCGCTGTAACAGCCTTTGTGCGAAAGGCCGGCCTGACAAGGAGACGTTATGAGTGGAAGACAGAAGTGTGGCCGACCCCTTTCAGGACCATCCTGTCGTGACGCAAATAAGCTCGGAGCGTCTTTATTAGACGTCAGCCAGACCCACCCGGTAATGGCGGAGCGCGATAATGTTGTTGCCACGTTTTAACTTGATCTGCCTTCAGAGTAGCCTGCCAGGACCAGGAGGGCACCAGCCAATGCTCTCGTCTCCCTGTCAAGCTCTGTTAGATGGCAGCGTCTGCTGTGTGCGGCCAGAGAGAGCTGGGTGTAGGGGACGTGTGTTGACAACAACTTCAGGACGACACACGGCAGGACACTAAACAGAACAAACAAGCTCTGGACGGGGGTAGGGTGACTGTCGGTTTCAATGATGGCGGTCTGAGGTGAGCCTGGGGATACACGAATAACAAGCTTTGCGCTGCACTTCGTATGGCTGATACTTCAAAGTCACATCTTTATAGGATCAAAACCCATTTAGTTAGGAATGCTTCCATTTCATCTGGCGGACAAGGATCTGAGACACCTAGGGAGTACGTGTGATTAATTCATGTCAAATCACAATCCGCGCAAAATATGCAATGAAGATATATGAAAAAGGAAATATTGATAGGTCTAACGCGCGCGTGCGCGCGCGCACGCGCGCGCGCACACACACACACACACACACACACACACACACACACACACACACACACACACACACGCGCGCGCGCGCGCGCGCGCGCGCGCGCTCACTCACACAAAAAACCGAACAGATCGATTTTACCTCGTAAAGCCGGCTCAGACTGTGTTCCACGTGGCGTTTGTTTCCTGATGAAGAAGTCATGCCATAGTTCTGGAACCGTTAGGAACGTTCTGGGAAATTCTAGAAAGTTCTAGAAATGAAAACAGTTCTCCTTGCTATTCATAACCTTGTTGTACAATGTTTCCATGCATTTCAGTGACTCTATTCTCTACGCCTTTTTCTCGAAATTTAGACTTATGCCAATAAGTCGGTGAGATTTGCGTTAGTTAGGAGAGAATGGTGGATAGATCTGATGGAGGCAAAGGACTGCAGTGATGGTCGTGTGAAGACAGACTGTGTGAATCCTTTGCTGGCAAAAGAGGCAGGGAAGAGTTCTACGCCCCTTGAAGCGTTCTCAGAGAACGGCAGTTGGTTCTCCATCACAATGACTATGTATATCGGACGCCCTTTGGGAGCAACGATGACGTCAGCGACACTGTGGGTGAGCTGGCTGCTCAAAGGTGGGGTGGCTGAAGCGGTGGCATTGTGGCCCTGCTACAGCAGAGGCTGTGTCGGTTCGCTCCTTGCAGTACTTCTGGTCCAGGACCAATGACCTTCAATGACCTGTACTCTCTGATGGAACACCTTTCCGGGCGCTGAGGTCAGTGGTCAGGCTCTTCCACAGGCCCCTAGGGATGCTTTCAGGCAGTCCTTGAAGTGTTCGACTGATCGACCAGTGTTTTTTTCTACTGTCTAGTGTCGTCCATATGGACCAAATGTTCAATCCGTCAGAGATTATTCTTTATGTTGCCTCGATGCCTGGCAAATCTGCTCTGTGAAGCTGATCTGTGTTATAGACCTGTCCTTCCAATAGGATCTCTGTGTTATAGACCTGTCCTTCCAATATGATCTGTGTTATAGACCTGTCCTTCCAATATGATCAGATCTATGTTATAGACCTGTCCTTCCAATATGATCTCTGTTATAGACTTGTCCTTCCGATATGATCTGTGTTATAGACCTGTCCTTCCTATATGATCTGTGTTATAGACCTGTCCCTCCAGGAGATAGCCATGATAGTGCTCAGGCAGTGGAGGTGAGCGTTCTGTGTCTATTAAAGTTTTTTTGGGAAAGGAATTGAAAGAAGAAATGTTTACAAGCTATCGAATTAACGTAAAACTGAAAGGTGAAATTAAACACAGGTAAACTAAAATTGAAATTTATGTTATATGTAACGTCCTATATTTTCTGTGATGGTAAATTTTGAAACAGCCAGTAATTTTTCTTCCCTTGGACAGACCAAAAAATTATTGTTTTGCATTGCTAATAAGCAAGTTGAAATTTTCGCGATTTCTTACGTCACCTCTGGAAACTCATTATTGGTTTAAAAAAACCCCGAAAAACAATAGCAGCACACACACACACACACACACACACACACACACACACACACACACACGCGCGCGCGCGCGCGCGCGCACACGCACACACATGCGCGCACACACACACATGCACACACACACACACACACACACATGCACACACACACACACACACACACACACACACACACACACACACACACACACATCTTTGGATGAGAACCACAGTCAGACAATGACTAAGTTCCCCGT
>JADBJO010002906.1:269494-271994 GCA_016801955.1 Conus betulinus | reverse complement strand
CTAAGGAAACTTGAGTGGTGTTGCGGAATTGACATTTCTGTTTGGTGTGTGTGTGTGTTGTTCGTGCAAGTTGAGTACTATACCACAATGAGAGGGGATCCAACAAAAAGTGACAGTAATGCCTTGCATGGATAAAAGGCAGATAGTGAATAATGTGATATAAAGTGAATAAAATCACATTAAAGGTGTTTGTGTGTATGTGTGTGTGTGTGTGTGTGGGGGTATGGGGGGGGGGGGGTGCGCGCGTATATATATATATCTGATATATATATATATATCTGCCCAATTCACTCGCAGAGATGGAGAGCTCTGCATTGTTTACAGATTCAGTGAACAGAGATGAATTTTTTCAGATTCTTTGAAAAAAAAATGTCATTAATCATCAATCCGTTGTACCCTTCCCAAACTTATGTGAGTTGACTTGACCTTCACATAGTTGTTCTTGTATAGACTGCAGCATTATCAAGGAGAAGCAAAAATGAAGATGGCTTGAGCAGCACCCAGACTTTAACAAGAAGGACTGAGGACTGAGCACGCCAGACTGAGACATCACATGTTCACTAAACTCCACATTGGTAAGTCTTCAAGCTGCCCATGCGGTACAGCCCCAATGACAGTGGAACACTTCCTGCAGGACTGTTCCACACATGAAAAGCTAAGAGCAGAAACCTGGCCTGCCAACATACCAACAAGGGAAAAACTTTATGGATCACAGGAGGGCCTTCGCCGTACAGCAGCCTTCATCAGTGCCTCTAGGGATCCTGTCTGAGTGTATGAAGAAGAAGAAGAAGAAGAAGAAGAAGAAGAAGAAAAACAAGAACAAGAAGAAGGAAAAGAGGAGGAGGAGGAGGACGAAGAAGAAGAAGAAGAAGAAGAAGAAGAAAAGAACTGTAGACTGCACGGGTAGTGTGCGAGTCTGAAGTTAAAATGTTTGAAACACCATGCTTTGAAAATTACTGCTTCCAAGACAACTTTTCCCTTCTGCAGCTAAAGCGCGCAAAACAGAGATTTTCATATCATTATTGGGATATACAAAAAATTGAAGTAGTGACTGCAGTACTCGTTTCAAATATATAAAGGGAAAAGATGGTAAAAAGAGTACCTGGAGAGGGGATGACCGGATTCGTGTCACACTTCAACAGGGAATGACGGCAGTGGGAAGATGTTGATGGTGGTTGACTTGGGTCACTGAGCGCAGTTCATCATGGTTTGAAGGGGTGGAAAGGGCAGAGGTGGGAGTGATGGGCAATACTGAATGTAGGGGTGATCATGGTTCACAATATCTATTGGGATATACAGTTGTTTTTGCTTTTGTTTTGTTGTTTTTGTTTCGTTTTTCTTCGAATGAAGCTTATTCAAGAGCAACCGAGAAAAAAAAAAAAACTGTACAACCTTTTGCTCCTGGGTCGTAGATACGTATAATTGATCTGAGCATAGTTTGCAACGCAGGTGGAGAACAAAGTCCAACACCGTAGACTAAAATGAATGAAGTTGATTTTCAATGCATAAAGCATCGTTCCACATTGGCACAATTAACATATATGAACGCATAATAGACGATCGTATCAATGGAGGCTGTCAGATTCACAAGCTT
This sequence comes from Conus betulinus, assembly GCA_016801955.1. Classification (NCBI taxonomy): domain Eukaryota; kingdom Metazoa; phylum Mollusca; class Gastropoda; order Neogastropoda; family Conidae; genus Conus; species Conus betulinus. Next base: position 270,400 of record JADBJO010002906.1, on the reverse strand, counting down.
TTCGTACCAGTGTGTTTCAGTCGGCAGAAACCAGGATCGCTGTCTCGACTGGTAAGCTAACATTGAAGATTCTACCAACTGAATTTCCGATCTTGTCATGTTGTTTCTCGGTCTGTCTCGGGGGAAATTGTGATCGGCGTTTCTATTGGTGGAATCGGCGATTCAACCAGATCATAGTCTCTGCTGTGATACATAAACGTGTGTGTGTGTGTGTGTGTGCGTGCGTGCGTGCGCGCGCGCGCGCGCGCATAATTTGTGTGTATGTTAGTGGCTGACTTTCAAGAAAATTCCATAAAACATGAGCATTATTCAGTTCGACTGTGATACTTCAAAGCACTTTGTTCCAGTGACACAAACATTGAACATCAATTCTTCAAACCGCAGAACAGTTGAGGCCCTTTACAACGAACCCCGATAAATCTGTGTTGTGTTGTTTTGTGTTGATTAAATCCTTTCTATATGAGGCGAAAAACAAAGCGTCCTTTGCATTCGGGGTGTGCATGCACTCACGCAGTGTGATATATGACACACAGTGATTATTCATTTCTAAACGACGTGGGAGCGCACACATAGATACTTCTACTGGAAATATTGTTTTCATATAGTGTGGGTCTGCACACAACTCTACTTATGGGACTGCTTCTAATAAACTGTCGGTGTGGTCACACCCAAACCGCACGGAAAAGCTTGAACTACGTTTTGTTTGTTTGTTTATTTCTTTCTTTCTCTTCTTTCTCTTTTTTTTTTTTTTTTTTTTTTTTTTTATAAAGAACAATTCATATTAAGACAGAGGATGGGTGAATGGATAACAATAAAACTCATAGATTTTCTAACAGTAATAAATGTAAGTATGCAACTTATGATTGCGTGTATAGACCTGCTCCGGAAAAAACAAAAATCAGGGGA
>JADBJO010002906.1:241994-264494 GCA_016801955.1 Conus betulinus | reverse complement strand
TTTTGATTTTCTTATCTTTAGCAGATTGTGTTAAAACGTCTATTTCAATCATTTTCGGTTTCAGACAATTGATCAGGTGCGCGAATGTGAGAACTGGGATGGTGGGCTGAAGAGGGAATGGCGTGATTTGAAGGAACGGAGCAGAGAGAGAGAGAGAGAGAGAGAGAGAGAGAGAGAGAGAGAGAGAGAGAGATTTTAAATTAAAGCACTTATGGACTAGTCTAGTTAGTTGTGAAACACGGACCACATTGGTGACAGGCTAGACCCGCCACCCCCACCCCCACTTCCCTTTCCTTCTCATTTCCGCCACCCCACCCCTGCCCCCACCCCTCCCACGCCTTCTGTATTCTCCACTCCTGCGACCCCGTCCTCTTCCCTTTCTATTCCTTCCAAAACGCACATAGGCAGCTCTTAAATTAATGAAGCAACACCGTTTCAAGACCAACGCCGTATTTTTGGGGCGCTGCCCGATGTTCCGGTGTTCAACAGTCCAAAAAGTCAACAGTCCGACGATTTCTGTTCCGACGTAGCGACTGTCGACACCCATTCTGACTATCGTTACTTCAGAATTTTGAAACAATAATCTGTTTCAACAGTCAGAAGAAGCGTTTATCCGGCATTCCCGATGAAAATGTTTTTTCCGACGTGTCGATAGTCCGAAAGTTAATAAACACGTTTAAAAAAGTTTCTTTTTTTTCTTGTTGTAGTTGTAGTCACTGTCTCTCTCTCTCTCTCTCTCTCTCTCTCTCTCTCTCTCTCTCTCTCCGCGCCCCCCACACACACATACATATACATTTTTTTTAATGCAGATGTTAAAACGCCTAATGATTTTGTGTACGGCGAGTTAGGGACATTTCCCATATATGTATATATATTCGTATATTAAGTGCATATAAAGTATTGGTTAAAGTTAACGCGTATGGACGAGAATCGATTGCCACTTAAAGCCTACAAGACATTATACAAAAATCATGATGGAAAAAGGACGTTGGTGACAAACCTCTCTCTCTTTCTGACAAATGCACCTTTTTTGGCTATTTTTGTCTGATCTTAGTTTTTTTTTTGTCTTTTTTTTTTTTTTTTTTTTTTTTTTTTTTTTTTCTGTTTTTTTTCTTTTTTTCTTTTTTTTTTTTTTTTTTTTTTTTTTTTTTTTTTTTTTTTTTGCAAAGTGATGAATTTTTTTCGAAGTCTGCATGAAGACTACCCAGGTGTCTTCCTGCCTTCGGCACCGCTTCAGGATACGTGCGGCGGCATCGCTTTCATTTAGCTTCTTTGATACAGGGACCGGAATGGCTCTGTTGGTAGAGCACTCGACTCGTGATCCTGGGGTCGGAGGTTCGAATCTCAGCTACCCTGTTTTGAAGGGGAATTTTTCCTTCGGAGTTAACATTGGTTCTGACTCCATATCTCCGTAAGTCGTACTAGTGTTGACTGTAAATCGCTTAGACAGAGCTTGCTCTCTAACCGAGGTTAGGCGCTATGTGATATGATATAATGTATATGCCGAGGTTTAAAAAAGAAAGAAAGAAAAAGAAAGAAAGAAAACTGACATTTTTAGGCGAAAATTGCACGTCTTACTGCTGGAGACCAGAGAACCCTGCGTCTGCATGTGGCAATGTAAAACCCGCGCCTCTTTTTGAAGTGAAGAGACAAGCGCCTGAAGTTAACCGGTAAAACAAAACTGCTGACTAATACTGGGAGCACCTTTATATGCTCCCCTTGACCATTCCCCCAGGACTAAGTTCGCCAAGGACTGTCCTGCCCGAACTCATCATAAATCTTTAACACTCCATCCTGGCTGAATACACAGTGTCCAGCCACCCACCACCCACCTCTCCCCACACATAACACGTCGTTCAATCCATGTGTGTGTGTGTGTGTGTGTGTGTGTGTGTGTGTGTGTGTGTGTGTGTGTGTGTGTGTGTGTGTGTCTGTCTGTGTGTGTGTGTGTGTGTGTCTGTCCGTGGTCAAAATGTGTTCTACTCCCTCCAAACAAAAATTTCTGGGACGATATTTCTGACAATTTGTAGACATGTTCATTATGGGTCACGGATGATGCTCGATATTTGATTTTCGCAGAATAGCTGTATACTACTCAAAATATTTAAAGTATCAGTCAGAAATTTGAAGCTGGGGATATGTTTTTGGCAAACATAACCATCTAATCTGTTCTACACGGTGTATTGGTATCGTATGTACAATCCATTTATAGCATGTAGTAATTTAAAGCAAATACTATGCACCATCTTTAAAGTATCATAGCAAAAATGACAAACTGGGAGTACGTATACATGCTTTGCATCTTTTTTTTTTTTTTTTTTTTACATGCGTCAGCTTGCTCTCGTTTGTTAAATTGTGAGAAACAAACAGACGAAGAAAAACTGAATAACACACAATACTCTCAATATTCATGTATAATTTACAAAGGAAATTAAGATGCAAACGTTGATGTTTAATCTGTGACATGACATAAGGACGTCAAGTGTTGTCCTCAGTTATCGCAGAAGTTTCTTCCTGAAACATCACCAACAGGAAATAATCAACAGTTTGTAAACAGAAAAACAAGAGACCTCAGAAAAAAAGAACTGGTAAACGTTTCAAGTTGAATTGTCGAAAAATCGCTGACAGTGAATTTTAAGGGGTTAAGCGTGTGTCACTTTGTGTATAGAAACAAAAGGCACCGCCAGTTCTTTGAAAGAAAAATAAAACAGAAGATGGAGCTGATTTCACAGAGGAACAGCGGCAGTTTTTAATCCATGAAGGTTTTCGATATCACAAAAAAAGCAAGAGCACCCAGGACAATGTCAACTGGCGCTGCAGCCGACAAGACAGCAGGGCCCCGTTGATTTCCACGCGTACACAGCACGATCACAGCGTGTGTGTGTTTTTTTTGAAAGTAAGTGGGGGAAATTTTTACTTTGTATTTTTGGATTGAATGTCATTGAAAAAAAACAAAAATACTGACTTTTACCTCGCCCACATTTAATTTCATTTCGTGTCTTATTCAATGTTATTTAGTTCTAATTCCTGGGACTAAAATGCTCTATATTTTTTGGGTAAAGGTTATTCCCTAATGTGGGTGTGGGGAAGCAAGATGTTGGAGACCTGTAGGACAGCTATGTGAGGGCAGGCGTCACTAACTCAGTGACACACTGAGGTCAGTCCTGTCTATGGTAGGCGTGGCTTGGCTCTTCTGCCCATACAGTGGGCTATTCAGTGAGCTCGTTTCTTCGGAAGAATTAAGACGGATTTAAAATGAACGTCAGTCTATTAGATTTTGTGAGTTCCATAATTTTACTAAATTTCATGAGTTTCATAATTTTTTCAAATGTACTTTTAGTCATCAAAAATATGTTTACTATCACGTGCTGCTTAAAAGGCTACATCAAGAGCACAAATCGCATAATAATTGGGTTTTAGAAGATTATGAGTTTTGACCAGACTAGAGTGAACACTCCTTGATTCCAGGTGAATTGGGACCCTCTTATCAACGAGAAATTATCCAGTTAACTCTTGATTTCTTTTCTTTTCTTTTCTTTACCTTGCACTTTTGAAATTGAAATCGAAATTTCAAACTGAAATTAATGATAAATTTTATAATGATGCTAATTTCATTAAGCAGACTTTTGTTTCGTATTGAGTTATTATGTAAAAAAAAAGTATTTTAGGCATTTGTTGTGTAAATGTTATGAACCTAAATTGATTTGCAACCTCAGTGTAAGTGGTATCGAACCTGAAAAAGGTGTGGGTATTGGGGGGATGGAGTGTCTCAGTTAAGGGTGGTATGGAACAGAAAAAGGTCTGTGCGTAAGGGGAGGGGGTGAACTCAGAGTTTAGATGTATTGAATAAGAAAATAAAAGTTGGAGGAGGAGGACGACGACGAACTTTTCTCTCATTCCTTGTCTACGGATCGTTGCAGTGCCAGTATAAGTATCTCGCAGTCTGCGTTCGTGAAGATGCTAAATCCTTGCAGGTAAAGCAGGTATTTTTTCCCGCTGGGTAGAATGTTGTTTAACTAGGCACACTTTGTGTTCCGAGCATCATAACAACAACAGAAACAAAAACGACAACAACTCTCCACCCACCCCCACTCCATCCCTTCAAAAAGTCAAACAAGAAGGTCTGAGTGAACACGAATTCTATTGACTGTCGAATAAAACTTTATTTACCGTACAATCTAGTTTAACAGTCAAAAGAATTCGTGTTCACTCAAACCTTACGAAATTATTATGATTATAAGGCCCAAGTTATTGCTGGCCTAAAACATACAATCTCCCAGTGTCAGGTGTAACAGCATGAAAGAAAACATAAAAACAAAATACGTTTTGTAATTCGTTAAATATGTGCATAAGTACTGCTTTCCTGCCTTCTTAATCATAACATCAGCCGTTCATAAAACGTGTTTAGATATAACTAAATAAGCATGAAATTGTATAGTCCGTATAGGTCTACATAATAGATACATTATTTCATAAGTTCTAATGTACTGAATAAAGTGAAAACCGCTCCTTTCAAGACTTGCCTTGAAACATAATTGAAATCATCCAATCGAAATCATCCTTTATATCCACATACATTACATATCCTCTCTACATCTCTCTCAATCTCTCTCTCTCTCTCTCTCTCTCTCTCTCTCTCTCTCTCTCTCTCTCTGTCACACACACACACACACACACACACACACACACACACACACACACACACACACACACACACACACACACACACACACACACACACACACACACACACACACACACACACACACACACTTGGGCACAGTTTGAGATAGATCTAAGCACAGAAAGCTGTTCAAAACGCGAGTATAGATGGTTGCGAAACTGAAATGTAAAATAAAAAAAATAAATAAATAAAAAAAAAAGGCTAGCCGATCTTCAGTTGATTGGAAGCAAAAGTTTATTGGAAGCAACATTTTACCATCAAGAACTGAAATCAAGCGATGGACTTGTCATTACCCGAACCCTGCGTCACTTGGGACAAATATTTTACTGAAAATTTAGCGATAACTGAAATTAAGTGAATGATCATCAGTCGCTGTGGCAAAGTGGTTCGTGCTGCAGACTTTTTGCCGGGAGGAAGTGGGTTCAAATCCCACCACAGTCATGTGGGCTTTTCTGTCTCGACCGGTTGCCACCTAGAACTGAGTTTGTTACGGGCTCATTTTGGAAGACTGGGACCCAACAGTCGAGTTTGGTTTCATCCACTTAATGGATGCTTTTCTGGGAGTGTTGCCCAAATTTCCAGATCAACACTTCAGGTATCTGTATCTTTGGGGCCTGTAGACGCCAGGATATCTTGTGAATGGAAGCGCAGAGTCTCAGACCGAAATGGACTTCCATAGCGTCAGTATATCATCCTCATCATCACTGATGAGCATGTCTGATTTTTTAAGTCTCAGATTCTGTGGCCTTTCAGATCCGGAATATCGTGCTCTCCTTGTGACCTCAGTGTCGGTGTCCTCTCCTCGGCTGTGCCCTGGGTAAATTCATGTCGTTGTTGCTGGTATCGAAAAGTTTATTGGAGCTGCAGCGGATGCGGTGGTGCATGCTGGGCCTTGATTGGTCACAGTCGGTATGGTTTGTCTCACTGTGACAAATCATGTAGGCGGGTGTACCATTGTTTCCACTGCAGCATGATTCGTCACACTCACTGTGTAAACGCACATTTGTGTTCAGTCACGTGAAGGTGAGCTAGACACGCGTGCGCGCATGTGTGTGTGTGTGTGTGTGTGTGTGTGCGTGTGCGCGCGCGCGCGCGCGCGCCTGTCCTCTCTCTCTCTCTCTCTCTCTCTCTCTCTCTCTCTCTCTCTCTCCCCCACCCCCATTCACCCCCTCTCTTTCTTTAACACACACACACACACACACACACACACACACACACACACACACACACACACACACACACAATCTGGAATAGCACGTTGAACTTGCCCACCCCACGTCTCTGAATATTGACTGTAGGTTCACACAGCGAGTGTGACAAATCATGTACCAGTGGGCACACACATGTGACATACCTACGTGATTTGTTACAGAGCGACAAAAACTGTACAAGATGTAACCTTGGGTTACAAAATCTCTGAAAGTAACTCTAAATGAGAAAAAAAATAGCTTTCAATCAGGCAATAAAAGCGATCGTAAGGTTGTACAAAAGAAACTGCAAACAGAGATTGAAGAATCAAAAGAGAGCTTACAAGAGAGAAAAGTCGAAAACATGTTCCAGAATGGAAATATGCGAGATGCATGGAAAGGAATAAAGGTTTTATCAGGTTCAGGAAAATGTTCAAACCAAAATATTAGTAACAAAAAAAACAGCAAAAGAACAGAAACAATTTGCAGAAAAGCTGAACGATTTTTACTGTAGATTTGATGATAAAGATTTTAGTAAAGAATTAAGGAAGTGAAGAAGAAGAACTCCAAAGCAATGTTAAAACGATGTTGATGGAAGTGATTCTGTTGTGATTGAGGAAAATGATGTTCAGTTTTTTTTCAAACGTTTAAAATGTGAGAAAGGCAATGGGCCCTGATAATATCTGTGGAAAATTGTTGAAGGTGTGTGCTTCTCAGCTCTCCTATGTTTACAGTCGTTTGTTTACCTGGTCACTTAGAGAATGTATAATTCCTGTTTTATGGAAAAATGCCGCTGTATGTCCTGTTCCCAAAAAAACGCAACCCAAGCTGTTTAAAATGATTACCAACCAGTTTGCCCTCACATCTGTTGCAATGAAATGTCTTGAAACAATTGTCCTCTGTTCTGTTTTAAAAGATACTACACAGTACCAAGACCCGTTTCAGTTCGCATACCAACAGAACAGATCAACAGATGATGCCACACTCACACTTCTCCATCATGCTTTTTCACACCTCGAAAAACCTGCCTCCTTTGTACGCATTCTCTTTATTGATTTCTCATCAGCATTCAACACCATACAACCACATCTGATGGCAAAGAAACTCATTAACATAAATGTGTGTAACAAGCTCATTCTTTGGATAATTGATTTTCTTACACAGAGGACACACACTCTGTTCGATTTCAAAGTGTTGTTTCGTCTTCCAGAGTCATTTCAACTGGCGCACCCCCCAGGTACTGTTTTATCACCTGTGCTTTTTACTCTGTACACAAATGATTGTTCAGGAAGTGATTCAACTTTGTACATTAAATATTCAGATGACTCAGCACTTGTGGATCTCTCTCCAACTCTGATTCTGTTTACTTCAAGGAGGTTCAAAGATTTGTTGACTGGTGCGATCATAACTATCTTGATCTGAATGTAACAAAAAACGAAAAGAAATGTTGATTGATTTTAGAAAGAATCCAAAAGCTGTACCACCACTTTTTATCAAAGGTGCTGAAGTAGAACGTGTTGAATCATACAAATATTTAGGAACTTTTATAGATAATAAGCTGAATTTTAAATCCCATGTTGAGTATGTCCACAAAAAATGTCAAACCAGATTATATTGTCTTCGCAAGCTGCGATCATTTCATGTGAATACTGACATTCTTCGGACATTTTATTCATGCTTCTTGGAATCTGTTTTAACTTTCTCATTTATGTGTTGGTATGGTGGGTTGACTGTGAAGAGCAGAAATGTGCTTGAGAAAGTGGTGAACGTGGGAGGAAAAATCGTTGGTGAGAGACAAAAAAGTCTGAGTGAGCTGCACAGGTGCCGTGTTGTTAGTAAAGCGAAGAAGATTGCGTGTGACCAGACCCACGTTCTTGCAAATCAGTATGACCTTCTTCAGTCAGGACGAAGATACCGATCGGTTAAATGCAGAAGTGTCAGATTTAAACAAAGTTTTATTCCCTGTCCATTGATTTATGAACTGAGGAGATGTTTAATTGAAATCCAAATTCCTTTATATGAATGTATGTCATATGTGAGAAAAATGGGTAATGTGACTAAATTATTTGGTTATTTGCTGTGAATGTGTGTGACCACAAATTAATTTCTCAAATTGAGATAATAAAGTTTACTTGACTTGACTTGAATTGACTTGATGTGACAGACAAATCAGGATGCGAAGTCGACAGAATTTGTCACTGTGACATATCAAGTCGATTTTACGAATCATGATTTGTCACAGTTCATATGATTTATATAGTTGCCAGAAACTATGTACATGGATGTGTCACTGCTATATAAAACCTTGACAAATCATCACGCAACACCACCCTGGGAGGCGCACACACCCCCTCTCATGCAGGCTCCGCGACAGTGCCACTATTATTGTCAGTAGGGGGTTTAGTAGATGGTGTCGTGAGTACGCTGGATCAGAAAAGGTGCCTCTTAACACCGCCGAAGTGCTTCAGTAGCAGTGCAGTATCTCCTCTGGTGGGTTGCCTATAACGACTTGACATATGCTTCCTGTGGACTGCTGGTGCCACGGCTGCGGCTGAACAAGCCAGAGCTTGGGTGTGGACGGATATCCGAAATGAGCGGAGATGGGTGAATGTCACTGAGGGGACGGAGAAGATGAGGCAGCAAAAAACAAACAAAACCACACACACACACACACACACACACACACACACACACACACACACACACACACACACACCGAAGAAAAAAAAGACAGAATGAAATTTTATTTCAAAAGATGCAAAGCATATAAACGTACTCCCACTTGCCACACACTTTTCGTGTTGAAGAATAATGAAGAAAGGGAAATAATTTGTTTTGAAAAGGGAAGTAATTCGCCCCACTTTAAAAAAAAACATACAAAGATTCTTTAAATATTTTGAGAGATATTCTGGTTAAATAAAACATCGGGCATCATCTTTAAACCCATGATGAATATATTTCCGAATTTTCAGAAAGATCGGCCTACTAGTTTTGTCTGAACACATTTTCGCCGTTTTTGCCGTAATTAACGGCGAATCGGCAAAAATAAAATATCGGGCATCATCCTTGACCCGTAACGAACATACTGACATTTTTCAGAAAGATCGGCCAGGTAGTTTTGTCTGGAGCGTGTGGAATAGCTTTTGCGGACAGACAGACAGACGAACCCGAGACACACATATAGACACACAGACAGACAGACAGCATTTTTCCGTTCCCATTCTAAAGTACTCCCAGAAAAAGAAACAGAAAAAAAAAATGAAAGTGAATGGAAATTATCCCATCTTTTGTAACAGACAGGAAGAGGTCCTTTGGAGGAGACAACAGAAAAACTTGAAATTATCCAATAATTGAAATTGTCAGGTATCTAAATTTAGCGATTGTCACTGTACATACCGTGCAGAGCCTTATTCTCAAACAAACAAACAAACAAAGAAAAAAGAAAAAAAATTCTAGGTCTAAACTACAGCGCACATTCCTTCACCGACCTTAATTTTTTTTTTTTTATTTTTATTTTTTTTACTATTACAATATTTCTACTTTTGTTTCTTTAGGTCGCTGACCACAACCATCCAAATCATCCCGATCGCATTGCAGCCTATGCAGCTGTCAATCGAATGAAGCTGAGGATCCGGGCTGACCCAAGCTCAGCCTCCATCGAGTGTACGACGAAGTCATTTCACAGTTGGTGACATGGTGACCATTGGTGACCATGCCAACATTCCTCCGTACCACTCTGTGAGGCCTCGACTGGCAAGAAGTCGAGCAGCTGTGATGCCTGCTATTCCCAGGAACATTCAGCAAGTTGATTATTGATGGCGTCTGGGCCCGCAACTCGGATGGACACCGTTTCTTACGGCTCTTAGAGAGTGCGGGGTAGCAGTTTTCGCTAGTGACGGAGTGATTCGTAAGATGGGCCAGTGTCACCATGTGTATATGGACAGTACTTTCAAGGCAGCGCCACGCCCTTTCAACCAACTATTCACAATTCATGATCATTACACTGACCGTGTGGTGCCACTGGCGTTCGTTCTAATGACAAACCGTGAAGCTGGATCTTATCGTCGTGTCCTTGCCTGCATCAAGCGACGCTATACCATCCTGACAGACCTCATTATAACCGACTTTGAAGTTTCTTTGAGAGTAGCTGTTGGGACGGAGTTCCCCCAAGCCGAAGTCCGCGCCTGCTTCTACCACTTTTGCCGGGCTGTGTCCAAACGTGCACGGCAGGAGGGTCTTATGGGTCCAGCAGCAGACAGGGATTTGGGACAGGAACAACAGCGGCGCCTTCAGAGAAGATCCGGCGTCTTATGGCCCTGGCTTTCTTGCCGGTCGCCCTGGTCAGGCAAAACGTCCAGCTTCTGTCACGGGAAATCGAAGATGAGTTTGGCGGAGTCGGGGTGAGAGATTTCCTTGGCTACTTCCGTAGGACAAATCTGAACAGCTTTCCACCACCTACCTGGAATGTCTTCCACAGAAACATCGATTCTCGCTCAAACAACCATGTGGAGGGTTAGTTCAAATCTAGTGTTATTGTCGTAAGCAAGATAAGTTGTGTAAGTAAGTGTTTCTGCATGATTATATTGTAAACGGTTTCATACTTCTTCATTATTTTCAACAACCAGTGACCCTCACGTGGTCACTGTCACTGAAGTATCTGACCCTCGGGAACCACTTACAAAGGAGACTCATTACCATGTAAGGATTGGTAAGCCTACTTATAAACTAAAAGTTTGCACTATAGTGTTGTATACACACACCAGATTTGAAGTCGATCCAACTATGAACACCTGAGATATAAAACACATATTGAAAATCTCAAGAACAAGTTATGGGACGGTGTCATGACCAAGGTTAGCAATGATCAATACTTAAGAAGTTGAAAGTTCCGCTCTGCGATAAGGTACACATTAACAAAATTTGAACCCCCGACCACAGACACTAAAAATACGAGCTAATGAACAAACTGCATGCGCGCGCGCGCGCACGCACACACACACACACACACACACACACACACACACACACACACACACACACACACACACACACACACACACACACACACACACACACACACACGTCTTTTTTTTTTTTGTTCTTCAAAGAATCAGGTAAATAAAAAGAACGTGGCCCTTTAAACAAGCACACTAATAGTAATAAGCAGTAGCTTGTTTCCTCTTCGCCATTTGTTCTTCTTTAGTTCTCTAGTTATTCCTCTTTTGTTTTGTTTCCTATTGATTGGTTACTCAAGAACGTAGCTTGGTTGGTTGGATTTTTATCAACTTTGAAGTTCTTTGCCTTAACTAGGCTGACCCTGGAGAAAGGTCCAGTGACGGTGAGGAAAGACCCACTGACCACAGGAAAGTCCTGTTGACAGTGGGAAAGACTACAACTTTGGATTCTCTCTTGAGGGCACATACGACCGTATGGGCGAAAGCTTGGCTGTGTCTGGAGTGGACACTGTCTTCATCTGTCCTCGGACAGGGGTGTCCTCGGGGGGTGGTTGGGTCTGTGGGGTGTGCTCGACAGCTGGAGGGTGGTGTTTTTTTTTTCGCCGGTGGGCTCTGCAGTCATGAAACACGGGCTGGTACACCCATGGGGATGCTACTTTAAGGCTGTTATGAGTTGCATCCTGGAGTCTGATTTACCTCTGTTCAGGAGCAGTTATGTCCCTTGATATCTTGATGGAGTGTCCTGCGCGTGCCTGTACCCATCGTCAACACAGCGGAGGCCTCTAATTGTGGTACAGGACTGCTCAAAGGGCAGGTGAAGACAGTGCTTCTCTGGGTCCTCTCCAGCACCTTCGGGTGTTTCTTTTTCTTCTTTGTCTTAGCTGGGCTGACCCTGGAGAAAGGCCCAGTGACGGTGAGGAAAAGACCCACTGACCACAGGAAAGTCCTGTGTTGACAGTGGGAAAGACTACAACTTTGGATTATCTCTTGAGGGCACATAAGACGTATGGCGAAAGCTTGGCTGTGTCTGGAGTGGCACTGTCTTCATCTGTCCTCGGACAGGGGTGGTTGGGTCTGTGGGGTGTGCTCGACAGCTGGAGGGGTGGTGTTTTTCGCCGGTGGGCTCTACAGTCACGAAACACGGGCTGGTACACCCATGGGGATGCTACTTTAAGACTGTTATGAGTTGCATCCTGGAGTCTGATTTACCTTTGTTCAGGAGCAGTTATGTCCCTTGATGTCTTAATGGAGTGTCCTGCGCGTGCCTGTACCCATCGTCAACACAGCAGAGGCTCTCCAAGGGTGGTACAGGACTGCTCAAAGGGCAGGTGAAGACAGTGCATCTCTGGGTCCTCCCCAGCACCTTTGGGTGTTTCTTTTTCTTCTTTAGTTTCTCTAGTTATTCCTCTTTTGTTTTCTTTCCTATTGATTGGTTACTCAAGTACGTAGCTTGGTTGGTTGGATTTTTATCAACTTTGAAGTGCTATGCTTTGTATTTTGTTCATGATGCGGAGAACAATAGTGGGTGTTTTGTGTGTGTGTGTGTGTGTGTGTGTGTGTGTGTGTGTGTGTGTGTGTGTGTGTGTGTGTGTGTGTGCGTGCGTTTTTTGGGGGGTTTTTTTTTGTTGTATGTGTGTGCATGTGTTTTTTTTAGTTTCATACTTATGCAAGTAAACACAAAATTTTATGGGTTTCAATATATCTTTTTTTCCCCAGGTGCACGGCACAGTACGGCACTCTGTGTGTGTGTGTGTGTGTGTGTGTGTGTGTGTGTGTGTGTGTGTGTGTGTGTGTGTGTGTGTGTGTGTGAGCGCGCGCGCGCTAGATCGATCTAAAGATGGGAATGTTTGATAATGCAAATGTATGTATGTGCGCATGGTGTTATATTTGAATTGTAATGTTATTATTTTCAATCATTATCATTCGTTACTATGGTTATTGCTTATTATTTGGGTATTTTGTCATCATTATCACTGGGTGTGTAGAGTGCTTGGAATGGATTGTGTGACAGGTGTACATTTACATTATCAAACATTACATCTATCGAATAGCATGATCTGAAAAAGATAGAAATACAGAACACATAATAATCACACATAACAATCAACATGATAGTAAATCAATATTAAAACCAAGCATCTATTCCGGAAAGGGGGCGTACAGCACACATTTTTGCGCCCTCCAGATTCGCACGCAATTCCCCTTTCCTCTCTATCCCCTGTTCTCTGCAAACAATTCCATCCTCGCCCCACGTCACAAGCACCCCACCTCACCCCATCTACCCCTCCGTTCAACCCACCCTTTTCAAACAGAGAGAGAGAGAGAGAGAGAGAGAGAGTCAAAACTGTTAAAATGTACAATGGGGGCAACAATTCGTGCCGGCCAGGACGGCATGAATTGTCGCCCGACAGAGTCGCTTTGACATAACGCCCATTTCCGGCACGGATTGTCTCTGGCGACAATCCGTACTCGGGCGACAATCCATGCCGTAAAAGGTGAGCTTACGTGTGCCAATGCCTTTCGGACTATCGACACGTCGAACTTACGCTACGTCGGATTTATATTTCTTGTAAATCAACTTTTCGGACTATCGAATCGTCGTACTTATAACGCCTCGGACGAAAAAAAATTTCTCGGACTGTTGCTTCGTCGCACTAATGCACCATCTTTTCGGACTATCGCTACGTCGGACTTTCGGCCTTCGGACTGTTGATACAACGGACACTGAACGTCCGAACATCGGACCCCATCCCGTGTTCCACTGACAAAACGGAGACACGGTAGGGGTCAGGGAAAGTACAATTATCTGAGGATTGGTTGGAGGCACGTCCTTTCCGATGATAAAACCGAGACAGGCGACCAGTTAAAAAAGATAACGTGAAGTCTCGTGTCGTCATGACCCACAAATGAATCCGGACCAAGCCTCGTTATGACTTCGATCTTTGTTCAGCTGCCATTTTAGTTCGGAAAACCGGATGTGATGGGTTATTTTCAGTTTCCGTTTTTACTTTCATAATCCAGCCGATATTACAAAGGTCTCTGAGTGCTGTCAAGACCTCAGCATGAAAAAAAAAAAAAATCCTTTGCTGGGAAAGAGATAGTAGAGACAAACCGCCTGTAAATGCTATGTCAAATGAAAAACATGCTAAGCTATGGATCTCCTTACGACAGATGAAACGAGAATATGTTCTGAGGTTCGATTACATTGATTAAAACGAGGTCCACAGCACCAAATTTTATCGCAAAACCCATATATCTGCCTGAAACGTAACTGTCTTTTGTAACATCATGCAATTTGTCTGATCATCCTCACACACACACACACACACACGCACGCACGCACGCACTCGCACACACACACACACATACGCGCGCGCGCACACACACACACACACACACACACTAAACACTTAACAAACGTCCTGGCCTCCGCAGTGTTATTTATTGCTTCAATCATATGCGGGAAAGGTGGCAGTGTTTCGCCCAGAGTTTATCAGATAAGCCGCAAGGCAACATGGAATAGGACTGACGACAAACAAGATCATCATATATGACAGCAGGATCAATACACTAACTAGAAGGGCACTCGGGAGAGCGCATATCTCTGTCATGGTCGAACGGATCCTGTGTCCACCTTTTGATCTAGACTCCACACTACAGATCCGCACCAAAATTTAATGAAATGGTCATCACGGTACATTTCTTTTTTCAACCAAGTTTGATTAAAACAGGTTTAGTCGTTTTAGTATAGTTTTTATGTTTTTTTTTTTTTTCTCTCCCTAATTGGTTCCTATATCCAGCGCTTCAATCCGGATCCACTGCAAAACTTAACGGATTCGTTCTTCGGCCACATCCATCTTTCCACTAAGCTTCGTGGAGACAGGTTCTGTCATCATAATAGGCAGACAAATACACCCACACAAACGGATTAACTTTTTGTTTGTTTTTTGATCCTCCTAAGCAGAGGCTGTGTTCTTTTCCAGCTTGTAGTTTTGCCGTCCACACTTTCGCTGTTTGGCGGGGCATGTTTCACAGGACAGAAAGCAGTCTTTTTCCACTGGTGTAGAGCTCTCTCTCTCTCTCTCTCTCTCTCTCTCTCAGTTGTCTGCCTATCCGCCTTCAAGATTGAAGATTCTTACACCGATAGACAAGACTAGTGCCAGGATCTGGTGTCCAGTTAAGACCATTTCTCCCACAAGCTTGCCTTAAATGGTCTAATTTTAGAAGCATCTAAACTGGCAGCCATCAAATCTGCACTCCATTAGGACACGTTTTGTTTTTTCTTGTCATAAGACGTAGTCACTTCTGACTAAGGTGTGTCCTTTGGCTGTGGATATAACCGTTACTCAGTGCACCGGAAAATGAACCTCTTAGCGTTCATGTTCTGTCGGTGTATATGCTCTGACGTAAAGAAAAATCCGCCTGATATTCCACAAAGTTGCTTGTCCAAAAGTTTTAAGATTTACGGTGCAAAGGGAAAAAAGTTCCCCACCGAAGGAGACACATACCCAAAGCGGCAAAAATATACGTGGCGAAAGTACTAAAAACGGCGATAGTTCAGGCGACGAAAGTAAGGGTCGCCTGGTGGAGGGTACAAATCTAATGAATGAAAGTGTGAATGGCGAATCAGTGGCCAGGCAGATTATGATTACAAGTTTCTTTTCAACAAAGGCGACAACAAATTGCAGTTTGAAACTGAAAATTTGAAAATTTCCATGCACCGGACACGTATGGATAAGGGGAAAAGAGAGAGAGAGAGAGAGAGAGAGAGAGAGAGAGAGAGAGAGAGAGAGAGAGAGAGAGAGAGAGAGAGAGAGAGAGACCAGACAGAGTGAAACTAGATTTGACACTGTTGAACGACTGTTAGATCTGTCCTTTGATCTGGGTTACCTTTCTGGATCAACGCTCAAATCCAATACATTTGTTTTTATACTACATTCCATATTTCCATTTTATTCCATTAAAATCACTTTTGTGGTTCATTTGTAGTCTTGAACGGATCCAGGCTGCATCTTTCGATCCAGATCCGTACCAAAATGGAATGGGTTTGTCCTTAGACCGTTTCCATCTTTCTCCTGGATTCTTTTTTTTTTTTTCTTTTTTTAATCCGTGTCATCTTCCGTGCCAGCTCCGGTTCACCATCTACGGTCACACCTTGGTTTTGTCCTGCCGCAGCCCCGGCTGGCATTTAGCAATCCACAGAGAGTAGTCAGTCAGTATCAAGTCGTTATCAGGTAACCCACCAAAGGAGACACTGCACTGCTTCAAGTCACTTTGGTGGTGTTCACGCACTGTAGGACTTCATCTCCTAAGCCTGCAGCTAATGACAACAGTCAGGGCGCTATCCTCCCCCTCTGGAGGATAGCATCATATCCATCGAGGGAAAGTCCCCATGAAGTTGTGGACACTGGCAACCTCCACACGAACTGACCATGAGTGCAGAAAGAAGAAATGAAGTCACCACGACAGCAAGGCTTAGCTGGTTGCAGAATCTAATATCCCCCCCCCCCCCCCCCCCGAATCAATGAGGTGGAGTTTTGCCAAATCTTGGTTGAACAGATCCTGGATGTGTCCTATGAGAAGCCAGATCCGCACCATAATTTGCAGGCTGGTTGTTACAGTTCACTTTTTGAACAATTTTCTTTAAAATCGATGAATTTGGTTTTGTTCAAACTTGTTGAACACCTATTAGTCAACCCTTTGATCGATTCATCATCAAAATTTAATGCGCTCATTTTTTTTTTTTCTTCCACTGACAGACGAATAGAGAAAGTAGATTTGTTTGTGTCTTTTGTTCGGCGGAATAATAATATTTAAGTTTGTTTCAGTTTCCGCCTGCAGTCAGTCACCTCGCTTTGGAACTACCTGCGTTTTATTTTTCGTATTTATTTTTTTTTAATGCTGACCAGCAGACAACTCTGGACGCCGTTAAGCGTTTGGATCTTAAATGCCAGAACTCCCTGAAACCGCCTCACAGAGAAGGGCTCGTGGGCAAACCCCAGGCAGGCTGAACTGAGGAAGACGTCTTAGCGGATGCACCACGCAAAGGACAGGACTGACATCACCTCTATGATGTTGCGCATGATTGAGCGCAGAGCTAGAGTGCTGCGAAATCCCCGACTGCCCTAGTGTACGTCAGGAAACTCGTACAAAAACACGTGGGAGAATGGCGGTATTCAAATCACAGAATTGCTTCGTGAGTCGGGAAGTGTTCTTTTCCGTTATCTGTAGTTACAGCATGAATCGCTCACACATTACATTTCACAGAGAAAATGTAAATCATCTGGAAAAGAATTCCTTCGTCTCCATACCAACTGCACCTTCTGGAATCTTGTGGCAAGACAGCATTAACTCTTTACTTCCGTCTTCTTTGGATTCCGGATTTGTGAACTGAATCGGTTAAAACGTGATGTGAAAAACCGTCATATGTCAAGAAATATACATGGGCGCGCGTGCTCTCGCACAAACACACACACACATACAGCCAGAGAGGGAGAGAGAGGATGTCAAGAAATATACATGGGCGCGCGCGCACTCACACAAACACACACATACAGCCAGAGAGAGAGAGAGAGAGAGAGAGAGAGAGAGAGAGAGAAAACATACACGACAGTATATTCGATAATTTTTTTAATATCAAATAATATCCTTCACCTATGAAAATACACCAAGAACGTGACCATAATGAGCCACTTTGCCTCCCTCGTTCTACATACAGGCCTAAATACACACCACAGAAATTATCTAAGGCAAAGAATAAAGGCAAAAGGTGGGAAACGGATAATTCGAAGTTTGGGAGGCACACAGAAACACATTGCATGACGAAAATCAAAGCATTCAAACGATGCAGTGAAGGTATAACGCGTCACTAAACTATAATGTTCGTATTCCTCATCAGATAACTTCAATGTAACACTATGATATTTTCTATTAACTGACGCTGACCTTGACGCATTCTTCATTTTCTTTTCCACGATTATCCCACATTTAGTTTGATTTTTGCCTCAACAGTGAAGTTTAGGGTTTTTTTTTTTTTTTATAAGGTAGGCAGTCTTTGATATCCTGCTTAGACAATGCTTCACTTGCTTTGATTAGCATAAATGATCAAGTCATATAGTCTATCTTACCTTCATGTGATCAAATCTGTGGTAAACTTGAAAACTGACATTTTCTCAGCAAGTACAAGTTGTTGTTGTTGTTGTTGTTTTACATGTGGTCTAATTTTCACTTGGCCACTTGTATCTCAGCAAGTACAAGTGTTGTTGTTGTTGTTGTTGTTGTTTTACATGTGGTCAGGCACTTGGCCACTTGTATCTGTGTCAGCAGGCCTATCGTTAATCAACAATCATTAAAACATTCATTTCCATCTGCTCTACTGCTTCATTGAAATTCGATTCATGGGTCTGATCTTGGTATGATACCATTTACAATTTCTTGGGCTGTATATGCATCAAATATCATTCATGCTGTTAAAGTACTAGGGGCCTAGTAATGATTGAAACGCGTCACAATTTCTTTTTAAAAAAAAGTGTCAGCAGAGAAAGATTCACAATACAACTAAAACCGAGCGTACACAATTTAAAGGCTTTACCATGTCTTGAAATCTTTCGCGTAAGGTTCTTCATTCTGTCAAGCTTTGCTCGGCTAGCACAGGTACTTCCTGTGAAAATGCCAGCGTTCAAGTTTACCACAGACTGTGCAAACAAGCGCAATCAAAACAGGCTGGTTACATAGATTTATCTGGTTACATAGATTTATCTGGTTACACTCGTGAGGGAAAAACAAATCGACGAAATTTTTTTTTTTTTTTTTTTTTTTAAGCATAAAGTTTGGGAACACTGTAAAACCCAACACCATCGTTTCAAACAAATAGGGCAATTCGAAATGAAACAGAATCTTAACGTAGGAGAAGTATTGCAAGCGACAGCTGGTTATAACATACAAACTCTGGGGGTTACACGTTCGAATCTTGGCAACACCTGACAACTGAAGTGTGGAGCGGGATTTCCCCCCATCTCCAAGTTCACCCTTGCACACCTGATAGTGGCCAAATCCCGCAGAAGATCAGATAAGCTTGTTAAAACATTCCGTTATCCATGTCACTGCTAACTGGATTATGAAAACACGAAAACATTTCTGCACGCCTCGGTATTTTTTTGTCCAGGCACTAAACGGCCCATTACTTTGCAAAGGCGACTTCCACAGATATGCTTGTTCCGTCATTATAGCCTAGCTAACCGCTCGGTGCTTTCACAGGACTGTCATCACGCTGCGGGAAAGTCCCATCTTGAAAGAGAAACAATGAAAGATAAACTTACACATAAAGCTAAATTTACAAATCTGAAAAATCAAAATCACTGCTGGCATCCTAAAGGCAGATAACTGGAGAAACAAAGAAAGATAAACTTACACATACAGCTAAATTTACAAATCTGGATAATCAAAATCATGGTCAACACTACTGACACCCTAAAGGCAGATAACTCGAGGCCAAAGTTGGGTGCGCCACCTATTTCGCGCCCCCCCCCCCCCCCCCCCCCCCCCCCCCCCCCCATAAAAATTGAAAATTGGTTACAAAAAAACCAAAAACAAAAAAAAAACAAGGCTAATACTATATATATATATATATATATATACATTCTAGACACTGAGGACAAAGAACCACAGAGGCAGACAAAACAATAGGTTAAAAAAAAAAAAAAAAAAAAAAAAAAAAAAAAAAAAGTGCGGCAATCCCATTGCTTCATCAAACGAGATCGTGAATCTAGACAGGCATGCTGTACGGGCGACAGACCTCTGCGACCTTGAACTTTTTCTGCTGAAAGACCGCAGGAAGCAACTGCGCCTCGCTGCCTCGCTTAAAATATAGTCCCAGGCACGCTTGCAGCTTTATCACCGATAAGTTTATGAAGACTGCGTCCGATGCCCGCACAAAATTCCGTCCTAATACTTCGCCGATCATGTAACCTCGAACGCTGCTGCTCAGCAGGCTATTCACAACGCCGAGCAGCAGCAGCCATTCACAGTTCAACAGAGCAGTATGAATGCTCTCCCTTTACCCGCACGATTGGAACCAGCCAAAAAAAAGGCCATTCAAGCCCCGTCAGCCTCCGCATTTTCATCAGCAGTTAGCAGATTCCAAGTACGCTGGACCCCTCCCCTTTCCGCCCCCTCGCTCAGCCACTCGACTCCCCCAAGCCCTCCACATTTATCTGTTATATTTTCGCTATGCTCTCCAATTTTCCGTAGCAAAAGTAACCACATTGGTTCATGGAGCTTGGATGCAGATCATCAATGCTGCTACTCACAAATCTACTGCAGCAACCCAAAGGTCTGCTGTCATAGAGTGATCTTGTCTGAAAAACCTTTACACCTCTGCTTGTTTATCACACACCGTTAATTAACTTTTGAAGCTTTATTTGATTAATCTCTCACTTTTAAATCACACAAGTCTCTGACATGCCCAACACCTGTCATTGCTTTCACAGTGACATGGTGCAGTTTTACTTTCCATGGTGTTAATCTTTTTTTTTTTTTTTTGTTATGGAAATGCATCCTCCATAATAAAGAAATCAGCTAAACAAGTTGGTCTCTAAACCATCAAATTTAAATGCACCATCTAGAGCAATGTACAGTGTTCTAAAATGTAGGAAATCATATAGAGTTAAAATGGTTACAGCTGATTAAGAATAATAATAGAAAGGAAAAAATGAATATAAACATGTGTCCATAACACCAATCGGACTTCAAAGGCAAGATTACTGAAACCTGCCAGTGTTAAGTACAACAGATATATATAGCCATTGCTTTTGCTCGTGTACTCATTTGCCAACATGTGTAACTACACGCAAGCATTTGTGAACCCTGCGTGTCTTTATAGATGTTTTAACTGTTACTCTCCTGATCCCACCCTGCGTGTCTTTATAGATGTTTTAACTGTTACTCACTCAATGATCCCACCTTACACTTGCAAACTTACATGCAAACATGTGACGAGTGGGAGAGGGAGGACGGGAGAGTTTGGGTGGTGACATGGGAGTGAGTGGTTGGAGGGGGGGGGGGGGGGGGGGGGGGGGGGGATGGGAGGATGCATGCGAAGATATTGGTGTTAGGGGGTGGGGGTAGGAGGTGATGACTGGACAGGAGGGGCAGCAACGTTCGTTTCTCCTTCAACAAACTGTTCATGAGAAGGGAATGGGGGTGACTGTGTACAGAACAGCGATTCTTATTCTAATTGAGCTGATGCGCTTGCAGAGAAGAGGGTGGGAGGTAGACGAGGAGAGGGAGGGAATGGCTAGACATTATCCAGCAGCTAACTCAACAGCAAGAATACAAAAGCAAACTGTACTGAAAACAAAAAAAGTGATTAATGATTTATTGCTTTGGAGTATCTTTAGTTTGCACAGGTTCTTGTGCGTGTGTGTATGTGTGTGTGTGTGTGTGTGTGTGTGTGTGTGTGTGTGTGCATGAAGGTGGGATTGTGTGGAGTGGAATGCGAATCCAAGTGGGGAGAGAAGGGTGGAGTACAAAATCTACAACTACTCCTAACAATAGTTTAAAAAAAGACACCAGCCACACACATTTTAAGTAAAAATTTTTACAGACTCCTAACAACAGTGTAAAAAAGAAAAAAAAACACCAGCCAACACATATTTTAACGTGCAAAATATACAACCCCTGACAATAGTTAAAAAAAAACACACACACACACACCAGCCAACACACATTTTCATTATGTACAAAATTTACATACCCCTAAAAATAGTTTAAAGAGACACCTGTCAACACACACTTTTATGTGCAAAATTTACAAATACTTCTAACGGTAGTCTAAGTATTGATATCCCTTAACAGCGTGAGACTTCTTGGCACACATAACGTGCTAGCCAATGTGACACTCCGATTTTTCCTTCTTAGTTTCAAGAATTGATCAAAAGAATATGTGAAAGGCAAGTAACAGGGCAAAATGGAGTCCAATAGTTCAATATGGAATGTAATCTTATTGCCCAGATGCCAGACTACTTTAGCAAAGCTGCCATGTTGTCAATTGTACGAGACAGCAAAGAACAAAAAAATGGCATAGCGCTTTGTTGAAAGCTGCAGTCGCTGGAATGACCCATGAGGACAGAAGGGAAGGGGCAGGGGATAAATGGACAATTATGGAAGATCTCAAGGGGGAAAAAGTGGGGAAGGGGGGGGGGGGGGGGGGGAGAAGGAGGGAGAAAATGGGGTGGGGATAGTCAAATAGACTGGAGGCTAAAGGCATATTCAGCAAAAAGAAAAAATTTCAGGAAATCAAAACACACACACATGCATACACACACAAAACACAAAGCTCCCTGCATCATCATAATGGGGACACAGATCTAAGTATGCTGATACAGAGAAAACAAGGCATGATCTTGTTGCGCTTGCAAGCCAAACCCGCTGTCCATAATGACACGACAAAGGAACTGCTGTCTGTAACAATGCTCTCCCTGGCCTCTTCCCTGTCTGGTGCTGGACCTCTGCTTATGCCTGAAGTCAACAAACTTTGTGACAAGCATCCAATGTTCAGATGTGACAACATGAATGGCATCGTTTTTTAGTTTCAGTATATTCTATCCGGTCACACAAACCTCTTCATGGCTTTCACCTTGCAGTATAGAAAGTCGTACCACTCTCTCTCTCTCTC
>JADBJO010002906.1:231994-236994 GCA_016801955.1 Conus betulinus | reverse complement strand
CATACCAGGGTGTTGACGACTGCCTTTAGTATGTTAGGCCAGGTTTTGGGTGAACAGACGGTCCTGACACAGGTCTGCTATAGATGCTGGTCTCACCCTGATCAGATGAACCTTGGCACAGAATCCATTCCCAAAGCATCCAACAGAATTCAAAATCCTGGATCAAAGCATGCCAGAACATACTTTCGGAGCCTCAGTGCGCCAGGACTTCCTGTCTTTCACTCACTGCATCAGGGCACATACTGTCATGGTGTTCACAGCCCAGCCAGCTCTATGGGATCATGCCGGGGTAGAATGCAGCTGAAACCAGAACTATTCACCAGTAACAACCCAAAGATACAATCCCAAAACAAATCCACTCTTGATGCTTGCAATTAGCATAAAACCCATGCATCACAGTCTGTCCAATCAAATTACATAGATATTTTACCAAGGAGAACGTGAAGTTGAGGTGAACCTTCAGCATTACTTAAACCTAGAAATAAAATGGCACAAAATATGGATATGGCACATGGTCAGTGGAACCACTGAGCTGCCACGTCATTTCCCATGACAGCACGAGACCATAAGACAACTCTGTTTCTTGGTGTACACAAGTAAACACCACTTGAAGTGGGACTTCTTAGAAAACAGCCACTAACCAAGCTTACATACTGAGTGGTGAGAACAAAAATGGAGAAAAGTTGTGTTCTTTTAACCATGCTTACATACCAAGCAGTGAGGATGAAGAGAAAAGCTGTGTTACAGACTGTATTTTACATAAAATCCCCAGGAACTGTTATACACCTATAACTCCATGTTGAACAACAAGAAAAAAAAAAACACATTCATTTAAAACACAAAACAATGCATACATATACAATGCTGATAGCACAAAGCCAGATGATATGTAAGTTTTAATAACCATACACAAAAAACAAGATGTTGGTAAATTGCTGGGTGCCAAATGGCAATAACACAACCATTGACAAAACAATATAAAATCTATTGAGCCTAAAACACATACATAATGTGTTGCGACAATCAAAAGCATTATTACCTAAAGAGCACAAGCTATCAAACCATACACCCCATAAAATGTGAGGACAATCCAAAGAGACTGAAAAACAGCTAAGAGTATGAAGACAATCAAGGCAAACATCACATGAACTACAAGGTCAATCGAAACATAAATCACATGAAACGTCAGACAGTCAAAGCACATGTCACATAAAGTTTCAGTGCAATTAAAAACATATGAAGTGCAATTTGATCAAAGCACATCACAAAAAAAAGAGAGCAATCAAAATGTATGTCACAAGAGCGTAAGGGCATTTAATCCACAAATCACTTGCAATGTTAAGGTAGTCAAAACATTTGTCACTCAAGCGGTCAAGGCAACAGATGCATTGTCATGCATAGTGTGAAGGCAACAAAATATATACATGGCACAGAGTGTGAAGGCAAACAAAATATACATGGCACAGAGTGTGAAGGCAAACAAATATACATGGCACAGAGTGTGAAGGCAAACAAATATACATGGCACAGAGTGTGAAGGCAAACAAAATATACATGGCACAGAGTGTGAAGGCAAACAAAATATACATGGCACAGAGTGTGAAGGCAGATCTCACATACAGCGTGTGAGGCCAGTCAAGGCCTATGTCACATGAAGTGCAAGGATAACCAACGCTCACACCACAAAAAGTATGAGAGCAATCAAACACAAATCACCTTTAAATGAAAAAAAACCAGGACAAACAGTAGACGTTTCCCTTAAAGTGTCCTAAGAACCAAAGCACATAACACATGGAGTATGAGGGCAACTGAAGCACATGTCACATGAACTGCAACAAGACTAATTAAAGCAAATGACACGTAACAGGCGAGGGCAATAAAAGCACAGGTCAAATAAAGCTTGAGGCAATCAAAGCATACTGTAGAATAAAGGGTGAACGCCATTTAAGTACATGTCACATAGATGGCATGTGAACTGCGCCACATTTAATGTAAAACCAATCAAGCCACGCATGCAAGTGTGTGAAGGAGGTCACAGCACATGTCAATTACAGAGTGAAGGTCATCAAAGCACATGTCACAGTTTGAGGCCAATTACAACACATGGCACATAAAGTGTTCAGGCAATCAAAACACAAGTCATATAAAGTTGATGTCAGTCAAGGCAAATGTCCAATACAGTATCAGGGCAATCACAGCAAACATACAAAAAAGTGTTAGCTGAAAGAGACAAAAATCAAGAAATATCTCAAAAGACTGAACCTGGAAATTCTTTGAAAAATATACAGTTGAATACACAGGATTGAAAACAAAGTGAAAATGGCTGAAACAAAAAACATTAATGAGCAGGTGGGGAGTAGGCGGTGATCCCCAGTATTTAAACACACACACACACACATACCGATCCTGAAAGTATCTCAAAGACTGAACTTGGAAATTCTGAGGATAATATACAGTTGAAACATACTGGAATGAAAACAAAGTGAAAATGGCTGAAAATAATATTAATGAGCTGGTAGGATGTAGTAGGATAGTCCCCAGTTTTTAAACACACACACACACACACACACACACACACACACACGAGTATGCAGGTGGGTGGTTAGGGTGTATGTTCATAATTTACAAACGAATGACAATTATGCCATTTAGAAATTGAGAAAAGGACAACAGGTTTACTGTACTAGTAGGTTCTAATCATTTCAGTACATTTCTACCTTAATTTTTTTTCTTACAAGACTTTTTCTTCTTATGGTAGTTACCAAAACAATTGCGAAGAAGAGCGCCAAAAACTGAAAATTTCTTTATACCTAAATGGACATGGAAGATGGGCCTTAGAGATGGCAAAGAGAAAAAAGGCAGAAACATTATCAACAACAGAAAACACGGTGAATTTCAAGCACAGATTTTCCAGAAAGCAGCAATACTATGCACAACTGAGAAATTCTCCACTCTGAAAACGTGTTTCCAGGGAGGCAAAAAGAATGAAGGGGACAGGGGCTGAGGGGGACTGCCAACACTGGAAGTTGGGTACCTGCAAACCACTTTTTAATCCAGTTTGACAGGCCCAAAATTTCTTTGATTGTGAAACACTTTTTGAAAAAAAAAAACCAGTTTTGAACCTTTTGTTTGTTTTGATTGCAACAAAATCTGTCTCTAAATGTTTGAATTTTATGATTATTAACACATCTTATTGATTCAAGTATTTTACTATAAATTCAGTGGTAAGTATAAACAATATCCAATATCGGAGTATTCGAACAATATATGAAAGCATAGCTGCCAACCTTCCACAGTCACACTCCAGAAGCTCAGCAACAAAGAAGAAAATCTGACGGTTAACTGAATATTTAAATCTACTCCTGACTGCTTGAGCTGAGCAGAAGAGAGATATGAAAGAAAATGCTGTTTCCCCTGTATGGTGTCACTGACACTCGCACATCATTTTGGCTTTGTTCAGCACAATGACCCCCAAACCATATTTTTTAAAACCAAAATTTGAAATTCAGGATTTGTACAACAAATTTGTAATGTCTGGAGTAATTTGTTTGAAATGATGGAACTTACTGAAAGACTTTGATAACGGCTGCTAAATAAAAGAGCAAGAAATGGAATTAAGTTCAATTCATGTTGTTTACAGCCCCGCCAATCATACGCAACAACTACAGGGAATAAATCAACACACACGGACACAAAAAGGCAAAACAAGACTGCACGAGCAAAATAAAAACCCTGGTTAGTTAAAAGAAAAGCATTTTATTGTCAAGTAAATAAGCTGAAAACTACCATTTTCAATTAAGCGTGATCATGTTCATGTGAAAACGTATACCTCACAACTGGAGGAGCATCTCAAAAGTTTCTTTAGGGAGTATAATGTGTGAAGCGGATGGGTCACACGTCTTGCAAGCCCCAGCAGACATGAAAAAAAAAGGTTACTTTATGCAGAGTGGCTTATCACAAATGACATAAGAACCAGACGAAAGCTAAATCCACACAACAGCATATGTCTTTCCTATACATATCAATTTTTTTTTTTTTTAAATGACAAAGAAAAAAAATCAATGTCACAAGTTTCATTCAGTTCACCACTTCCACTGAAGCAGCAAGTTTGGTGAAAGCGCTCACTGGCACATCCTCCTTCAAAGATCAGTTCACCACTTCCACTGAAGCAGCAAGTTTGGTGAAGCGCTCACTGGCACGTCCTCCCTCAAATATCAGTTCACCACTTCCACTGAAGCAGCAAGTTTGGTGAAGCGCTCACTGGCACGTCCTCCTTCAAAGATCAGTTCACCACTTCCACTGAAGCAGCAAGTTTGGTGAAGCGCTCACTGGCACGTCCTCCCTCAAAGATCAGTTCACCACTTCCACTGAAGCAGCAAGTTTGGTGAAGCGCTCACTGGCACGTCCTCCTTCAAAGATCAGTTCACCACTTCCACTGAAGCAGCAAGTTTGGTGAAGCGCTCACTGGCACGTCCTCCTTCAAAGAAGAGTGGTTCCGTGTCTGAAGACCAGGAAAGCTTCAAAGATACAGTGATGATGTGGAGCCAGGATGCTGCACAGACAGTCATCATGAAAGTTGTGTTATGCCCATGGGCTGGCCACTTTGCATGGCCACACTAGCAAAAATGAAGTCTAGCGTGTGCTCATTACCTAAGGAAGATTCACACTCCAGACGATCTAATGTCCATTTACATTTCACACACATGCACTACTAAAGCAGTTATCAGTGTATACATACGAAACTGAAAGTGAAATACTGTCTTCATCTCCAGTGCATTTCACTTGACTTCTTTCTTTCCTCCACTCACTCCCATTCACCTCTCTCACTTACACACACACACACACACACACACACACACACACACACACACACTAATATACACACACACACACACACTACACACACACACTGTCACATACATTTTTATTTGCGTGTACATGTACATAAGCTCTCCAGAGCACACAATGCCGAAAGGACTTCTCATATGTTTGAGCATGTA
>JADBJO010002906.1:214494-229494 GCA_016801955.1 Conus betulinus | reverse complement strand
TGGATGACCTTACACTGTACATTATCACACTGGATGAATCATTTCTCATTGTGGGATGAATCATGTATCAGGGTGAGACCTGTCTTCCTCACTGTGGTGGCAGTCCTGTAAAAAGGTCCAGTCCCCAATCGGTTGAGCTTTAATAATCACAAAAAAGCCCCAAACAGCAACTTCCCTCTCATAACTTTACAGGATGGATAGTAGTCAAACACACACACACACACACACACACACACACACACACACACACACAACCACAACAAAAACCTACTTATATGGAACTGAATGAGAATAACAATTATAATCATAATGACAGAATTTATATCAGTGCTTTACCTCGTTTACGGAACAATGACTTTTAAGCGCTTGCATCATTCATATATGTGTATAAAATACTTTAAAAATACTTGCATCATTCGTACCCTTGTATAAAATAACTTAAAAGAACAATCGTGGATGCAGGTCGAATCATGTTTGAGCAGATAGAATTAAGACAAATCAATTTTCACAAAAAAAAAAAAAAAATCAAGGGAATGTTTTGCCACCAGCTTTAAAAGTCAAGTACTGGCTTTTGACCAAGAGGAAGCTTGTTCCATGTGTGTGAACTGGAAGCAGAAAAACAGCTGTGGTCAACAATTGATCGTTTATATTTCAGAATTCAGAAGCAGAATGCGGAACACAGAGAATGGGAAGCGGCGTAGAGTACAGACAGTCACTGTGCCAGGAAGTGGCCGAGTTGTGAAGGTATTCATTCCAGAGAGCCCATTGATCTTATACTTCATTCCAAGTGAGGCAGATTCACAGAAATTTTAATTACAGGCAAAACCATTAGTAAGAACTTTATCTGTCAGTTCACAGTGAAAAAACTTTCGTGTTATAAACTGGATCAGAATCAGAACTTTTTATGATGGAAAGGATCATAAAAACAATAAGTTTATCATGGAATGCGCTATACTATTCACAATACTAACTGAAGTAATGGATCATGGGGAAAATATCTGTATTCAATGAACCATACAGTATTCAAAGTAGCAACTTGACCTGATTGAGCAGACCATAGTGACAACATATTACTATAGAAGGATCATACTATGGACTTACATACATAATTTATGGAATGGATCACTGGAAGAACTTCATGTGGGAGGGTCAAAGAACCGATATGGAATGGATCACAGAAAGAATTTGAGATCACAGAGAGAATCACAATGATAATCTGTCATGGAATATATATAAAAAAAAAGAACTTTAACTGATGGAATGAATCATAGTCATTTAAATCTATGCTGCTTAAAGCCTGGTGAACAGCAACAGGCTGTCATGCTATTGACTCTCAAACAGATCACAGTAAGTGTTGATGACATGGAGTGGATCAAAGTGAGAACTTGATATCATGGAATCGATCAAACTAAGAACTTGATATCATGGAATGGATCAGAGTAAGAACTTGTATCATAGATCAAAGTAAGAACTTATTATCATAGAATGGATCAGAGTAAGAACTTGTTATCACTGAATGGATCAAAGTAAGAACTTGATATCATAAAATGGATCAAAGTAAGAACTTGATATCATGGAATGGATCAGAGTAAGAACTTGTTATCATAGAATCGATCGAAGTAAGAACTTGATATATCATAGAATGGATCAAAGTATGAACTTGATATCATAGAATGGATCAAAGTATGAACTTGTTATCATAGAATGGATCAAAGTAAGAACTTGATATCATGGAATGGATCAAAGTATGAACTTGTTATCATAGAATGGATCAAAGTAAGAACTTGTTATCATGGAATGGATCAGAGTAAGAACTTGTTATCATAGAATGGATCAGAGTAAGAACTTGTTATCATAGAATGGATCAGAGTAAGAACTTGTTATCATAGAATGGATCAAAGAAAGAGCCTGATATCCTGGAATGGGTTAGAAAGAACTTATTGTTATGGAATGAATCATGGTGACGACCTATTATGAAATGTATCATTGTCAGAACATGTTCTTATGGAAATGAACATTGTCAGAACTTGCAACAATATCATGGTTTGGATCATAGTAAGAGAATGTTGATTATGGAGTGGATGACGTGACCAGTAACAGCTTGTCATTATAAACTGGATCACATTAAGAACTTGCTATTACAGGACAGACCAATGCAAGACCTTATGATTATCATATGGATCAAAACAAAAAGCTGATGTCAAAAAATGGATAAGAATAGAACCTTTACGTTACAGGATGGGTCAAAATAAGAACTTGTTATTTGGGAATGGATTAGAATAATAACTTGTTATGATATAAAGGATCAAAGTAAGAACTTGATATTATGTAATGAATCATAGCAATGACTTCACATGAAGGAATCGATCATAATGAGAACTTAATATTACGGAATTTATCAAAGTAAAAGACTTGCACACATAAACAAAGCAATACCGAAGGAAGAAGCTCAGTAACACGATAGAAACTCACCTCATTGATTCATTTTGGGGAGAAGGTGAAGCCATCCACAACTACTGCTGTTGACTCTTCTTTGCCTGCTTCTGCTCTGCTGCTTCTTTTCCGGCATATGCTTCAAGCGTTCCATGTCTGCCTGCACCCTGACTTGATGAGTGGAAGGGACTTGCTGGAGCCGAACTCACGTCACAGGCCACTGGACCCCCTAAGCCCACGCCCAGAACGAGGCTGACTTTTTTGTTCCACAGTGACTGGTCATTCTCTTGAACAAACAGAGGAACATGCACCTCCGTTTCCTTTCCTTGGCTGTTTTTAAGTTTCATTTTGGCCACATTTCCATTATTTACCAGAACTCCATCAAATCGGTCTACAGTCTTCACAGCTTTTGCATCCTTCAAGAGCCTGCTCACTTTTTTTTCAGTCTGCTTTCCACACAGTGTCTGAAGTCTGCTTTTGGAGATGACTTTGCCAGCACCTGGTCTCTTTGTCAAAAAGAATATGGATTGTTCTTTTTGGGCTTCTCCTTTCTTAAGATAGCGAAAGCATTTTTGGCTAGTCCAATCGCTTCCTTCAAATCTTCTGCCGCACACTGCCCATTCACATGCTGCTGGTTGGCTGCTGGCCAGTGGAAGACAAAAAGGTAAATGTAGGGATCAACGTTGATGAACTTTGTGGATCAGGCGTCTCTGTCATTTGGAACAATTCCCATGGACCACTGTAAGATGGTGCCATATTCTTCTTCTGTGACCTCCCTGCCATGACACTAATAAGAGTTAGAGCAGATGCCAGAGCCATGTTCAGATTTCTGAACTTTGACTTTCGATCTTTCATTCCCTGACCTTTCAAATTGAGAGATGTGTAATCCCAGATCTTTTCAGTGTTTTTCTGCCCCTCTTGCCCCTGGCCACACTGGGTCATAATGCTGTAAAGAGAGTTCCCACCCAGTTTGGGTCACTATTCGCTGTCGCTTTTCTGTGGTGTATTTCTGTGCCCCTTTTGGCTTTCTGGTCCACCAGTCCAAATCTATCATTCAGTTTGTCCTCAAAACGATGGATGTTGTCTTCACCTAGAAAGAACTTTGTTCGAGCATCAGTAAACCCAATGCCGCTGGTGGAGCACATCATTTTTTGGTTTTCCCACTTCTTTCAAGCAACTGAAAGCCTTGTCTTCCAGTGAAGCTAGCCATTCAATCACGTCTTGATCCAGTCCAGCAGTGAAGACATCCATGATGTTTTCTGTCACCTGACAGAAATTTCTGCAGATCACCTTTAGAGGGGAATGCTGGGTGCAATTCCAGAATATCGAAGAGGGTTGAAACAATCTCCATTTGCCCAAAGAACCCAGACACATTCGGAGGATCGTTTGCCTCCTTGTCATTCAAAGTCTGAACCTTCTCAAAGACTCTGTATCCATCATAAGCATTTTTCACGGCTTGCACAGCTTCACTAGTACCTATCTGCTTGTGATTTCTGTTACACTTTTCCCTGCATTCCGCAAGACGAGACTTGAAGATCTGACCGAGGGTGTCCAACACAAAGGACACAGTTGGGTCGTATCTTTATTGCTCTGTTGGCCCATTGTTCTGCTGCATCCCAATTCTTGCGAAAAATATGTACACGGGCAATCTGCTGAGCTAGGAAAGCATCTTCAGTTCTCTCAAACACTGTTTCAATGCATCTGATTGCATCATCATCTTTGCCTGCATCCACCAGCATCTGAACAAAGGGAGAAAATCTGCATCGTTTCATGCCTGATGGCTCCATTCCTCTTTTCTTCATACAGTCTTTGGTAATGTTCAGAAGATCTTTGATAGCAAAGTCTCGTGAATGTCTTTGGAAGAGTGCACTGTGTAGAAAATTTTCCATCATATCTGTGTGGGATTCCTCTGCCACGCAGTGATCTGCCAGGTGATCCAAGATGTACAAACACAGCAACTTATTTGTGACTCGGAGACATTTGTTTCTTCCTGAAAGCCTGTAGTTGAAGGTAAAGAGCATAAGTGGATCAGGTGTGAAGACACTTTCCCATGGCTTTTTTCCACATTTCTGAGACATCAGTTCATCAAAGCAGGAGACAGGAATGGCACGAAACTGCAAGTCATAGCTATTCAACAGAGCAATGTGTTGCAAGAGAAACACGCTCAGATTCCGTATATCGCTGAACAAAACCAGCGACAGTTCTCTTGATGTAGTCTTCATTGAAATCCTCCTTCATGATGTTCAAGCCCAGCAAGTAATCCATGTTGATATTGTCCTTCTTTTTCAGCTCACTGTATTTGTCCACAAAAAACTGCCTTTCCCGGCTGCTCAGTTTTGTGTGAAGAAAAATGTTCTTTTTCTGGTGGTTTGCTGGAAGTGTTTTGCACCTGACGCAAATCAAAAAGACACAGGCCAGTTTGCACACATCTTTGCGCTGGCATTCCTCTTCGACAAGTCTCCTCAGCTCACTCACCCGATCATCATCAGCATTATCATCATCACAAGAACTGGTTTTCGCCTCCGCTGAGGGTTGTTCTCCCCTACCTCATACAGGGTCAGTATTTGCCTTGCAGAGTCTGAAGAGACTCGCTTGAGGCGACAGCACTTGTATTCCCGGTGCAGGTCCCACAGGACATTCATAGCTATGGTGGTTCCTCCTGATCCAGGCTGATGGTACACGCCCAGGAATCCCACAGTTTCATCTTCTTCAACATCTCCTTCAGGACAGCACGAGTGGCTGTCTTCAAGTCATCCAACTTGTCCCTAGGACACACATGCCCTGAGAAATAGAAATTCCACCAAGTTGCTTCGTTGCACTTGAAGAAGTTGTGCTCATGGTTTTTACTGAACTCACTGGCATTTTTGGGGTGGACACTGCATGTCTTTGTGCTGAGAATGTCTAAATCGCCCAGTCTTGGACCTGTTTCTTTAGAAAGTTGTTCTTCCACACCTGAGGATGACTTCACATAGCAGCCTTTATCAGAGACTTCTCTTTTCTTCATCAACTGATGGATGGCCTTGTTGATCTCAGCAAATGAAAAGCTGTACAGACATCTGTCTGGGTTCACCTCTATGCTTCTTTGCTGCAAACCCATCTATCCATTCATTTGCAAGCTGCTCTGACTCAGCCAGCATCACCCACTGATCTGGAAATCTTAACAACAGTTCTTCAGATGCCTCAATGAAGATGTCATCCTTGGAAGTGAGAAGAATGACCACCACTGCTCTTCCATTGGGAATGTTGTGGACAAAATGACTGACCACTTCTCTGAAGGCCCCGCCCCTTTCTTTCTTCCACTGTTTGATGTCTTGTCCTCTCTCATCAATTGCCTCATGACCATTGCAGAAAATCCATGGCTTTAACTGTGATTCATCTATTTCCTCTCCCATCGCATCAACCACAGTTGCTTGTTTTCTGCCTGGCTCCTCAGAGCTGAACTCCTCTGTCATCTTCACTTTATACAGCATTTCTTTTTTCTCATCCATGTACTGATAAAGGCCATTTTCTCCACTTTTCGGATCAAAGTCCAGGATGCCTCGCCAGTCCATGTCAGCAACAAACTCAAAGGAATCTTTCACTTCAGTCCCTGATGTGTCCACAGCGCCAACAACCAGCACATGACAGAAGCTTTCATCCAGCTGGTCCATGCCACCACACAGAAAGTTCTTCAACAGCTGGGGCAGATTTTGGGGGCCGAGGACATGGAGTTTGTTTATCTTTGAGCTGTCTTTCTTCTGACAGTCTTCTTTTCTCTTCTGCAAACTTAATAACCTTATCAGGTGCTTGCTCGGATGGAATTCCGTTGTCAAGGCGATAGAGGATCTGTTTTTTCCCAGAACAGGTTGTGTCGGCGATGTTGAGAAAGAAAGTCAGTCCGTCAATGAATTCATTTTTGGGCTGAATGTCCACTTCGCAGACAAAATGACTGTAACCTTCCTTCTCATCTGACAGTACCACTTCCATGAAGACAGCCCGAACGCATTTCAGTGCTGCTTCAACAGTATCAGGGCAAAAACAGTTCCTCAAAGACAGCATGATTTCATCTTCACACTGCTTTTTGTCTAGCGGTATTCCAAGCACTTCCCCATAGCGGTAGTGCTCACAATCCTTGTTGCCCACTCCAAAGTATATGGTGCCATTTTTCCGGTCATTCATGCAGGCTGCTGAAAATACGACCACCTTTTCCGCAATGAAGGCGTAAAGATCTCTGCACGTTCAGCGTCATCACTGCATGGGAAAAACTGTCGGGTGGGACTCAAGAGCGAGCTGTCCAGGCAAGCTTCATGAACATTTAACATTCTGTTCTGATGGTATTTCTCCATTGCCTTGGGTGTCTTTGCAAACTGACGGGCATGCTCTTTTCTCTGCTGACACAAAGAAGGCGACCTAATTTCCATAGACATTGGTGGATATACTTCTGTCACGTCATCTCTCAACAATGCCATTTTCTTCCTGGGTCCAAATTTTAGATCTGGGAACACTTCTTTGAAGTTCTCATCAGTCATGTTCATGAAGACTTTCCCATCAATGCATTGATCTGCGATAAGTTCCAGAACAACATCTGGAATGTTCTCTTTCTGGAGACGAGGGCGCAGCCAATCCTGAAGATCTTTGACAGTGAAATCTTCAAAGGACTTTCCACCACCTGCACACACACACACACACACACACACACACACACACACACACAGATTTAAGACAATGAATCTGCATTTGTGCTACCTTTCTACTCTGGAAGTCCAAAAAGTCATTCAACCTCGAAAAAAAGTCTATCTTGACAATCAAAATGGTTGCCACTGAAAAAATCCATCAACTTAGATTTTTTTTCCTTTGTTCCTGTGTCTCTTTACTCATCTGAGTCATAGTATTAAATAGCTATGGTAAATAGGTATTGAAAGGTGTGGTATGGCCGAGTGTTTTAGACCATGTGTCTCTTGGGTCTGCAAGGTCTGTGGGTTCAATTCCAGCATAGCCAGATGGAACAGAGGTGGAGAGACTTTTCCCATCACACAGGCCAGTCTGCACGTGGTTTAAACCTGGTCACATACACTTTTGCATCAGAAGGCTATGTGCACACAGGGGATGCCTCCATTTCAATAATGACCTTCATTTTCCTTTGAATTAGTCTTCAAAGGGAGAGAAAATCTAGAATAAAAAAAAATGACTAGATGTTCCTGAGAAAACAGTTCAAAAGAAAATTATTTCTTTGGGGAATAGGAAGAGAGAATGGTGAAGGAGGGGTGGGGAGGAAGGGTTGGTGAGGTTAAGAAAATTCAATGCACTGAAGATGCTATACAGAGACTCGTGTTCAATATGTTACACAACATGTGAACATAAGAGACGCACACCAAAAACTGAAATTAAATTATCCTTACCAAAAAGACGAGGCGAAAGTAGCTCACAACTCCACCCCCCACCCCTTTCGTTATTTTCTGTTTGCTGTTCAATTATTTTGCCTTTAAAACAGATCACTTCACAGGATGTACTGCTGCTGCTGTAGAAAATGGATTTGGGGGTAAAGCCTGCATAAAATGACATCTTAACTGACCTTGTAGTGCAGTTCAAAAACCTGGGCATCAATTCTGGTTTCTGTTTCGATTCAGATCGTAAGCAGTTTTGAGGTTTTGATAAAGAATCAAAACCTCTGGAGCAGTTCACAAACTGGGATATCGATTTTGGTTTCAGTTTTGACTCTGCTTATAAGCAGTTTAGATATTTTGACAGAGTATCATGACCTGATTTTGTCATGCAGTTCAACATAGAACACCTATACTGGTTTTGGTTCTGATTCAAATTCTATTCCCATATAATGTTTTGCGAGAGAATGGTTAACTGGTTTTATAGTGCAGTTAAAACCAGGACACCAATTCTGATTTCAGTACCAATTTACATCATGAGCAGTTTCGATGTTCTGAAGAAAATCATTACTTTTCAATAAAAAAAAAAAGTTCAGAGTTTGGCATGTACGAAATGTTAAAGGAAAAGATTTTACAAGAAGAAAGTATACCATTACGCAGAAATATAATCCAGAATAATGTTATGAGAGACATACCACTTTAGGTAAATTCGAAGTCACAATGAATGAGCAATGACTGCTGTGAATGGGATTGGGGTGTTGTTCTGTATTGCTTGAAATCTATTGGACAAAATGTTTTTCTTTTCACAGCTCAAGTACATTTTCATAAAAGGTAAAACAACAGAGTTTTACGGTGAAATTATACAGAAGTGCAATGAATCAAAACACTTTTTCCAAACTGATATCTTATAACTTAAGAGGCAGGTTTGAAACTGTAAAAGAATGCAATTTTATCAGCTCAATCAGTTGATATAGACTGAACTTTACACTTGTTGTGTGGAGTCAAGCGGTCATTCTCTTGGTCCTGATCCTTGCTTCACTGCACTTACTTCACTGCACTTGCTCCCAGAATTTTCAACAAGTGATGATGATATACTATCCTGATGACAATTCTTTTTCATTCGGTGGCATGGATCAAAATAGACTGTCAGAGTTACTTCTCTTAAATGAAAAATAAGTTAACTTGCTTAAGTAAACCCTGTAAAACAACCAATAAGCTGCAGATATGCTGGCTTGAAATCATTTTAGCAGTGCACATCCAAAACAGCAGAAATCTGGATGTAGCTAGGTAAAAACACTGGCTGCCATGTCCCACTTGCCTAATACTGTACAAGACGAGGTGCCAATTTAACTGAATCCATTCCAGTCACTTCCAAAAGCGATCAATTCATCGTCCAGTGTCTGACAATCAGATGAAATCTTATTTTCTTAAGTTGCCGGGGTTTTTTTTTTTTTTCCCCTTCAAATTTAGACCAGGTTTTTCTGGCCACAAAAACATATTCTACAAGGGGAAGATAAAGTTATGTGAATTAATTCCCTTTTGTGAGGTTGCCATTTTTTTGACTGACTGACCCCAGCAACATCCAAGCTTTCCCCAGCAGAACCAATCAAGACTGAAAAAACACCAAGGGCTGGTGTACATCATAACACCTGATGACAGAATGGGTGCCATTAAAAAGTCTACAGCTGTAACTGTTTCAAACCTTGACTCCGACAGGTCCAGCTATGTGGAGGCAAGCAGAGTTGTGTTGCAGCCTTAAAGTCATTTGCCAGTGGTGGCTATCTTCCAGAAGCCACTGATCCTTAAACTTAGTATGCATTATGCCTGGCTGGACCAAACTTTTGTCATTTTCTACTTTCTGAGGCAGCCAGTCTTCTTTTTTCTTATGGCAACCAGTCTTCCACTGACTTTTTTATTTTCTCTTTTTTTTTTAAAAATCCCAAACAACCAGTCTTCTAGTTCTCCTTCAATATTTTTCATTTGAGGCATCAGTCTTCTACTTAACGTACACATGCCTTCCACTGTGTGACTACCCCCAGAGTGGGATTTCCTGATGAGGCCACAGCTTTAGACAGATGACAGAACACAACCCATTGTCCCCCTATATTTTGTGTGAAGTAAAGAAAAGGCATCAGCAAAATATTTTTCTGGTGAGAGAGAGAGAGAGAGAGAGAGAGAGAGAGTGTGTGTGTGTGTGTATTGTGTGTGTGTGTGTGTGTGTGTGTGTGTGTGTGTGTGTGTGTGTGTGTGTGTGTGTGTGTAATAAACCCAGTTGGCAAGTGACGTTTCCACTGACTCCATCAAGTGGACAAGTAAAAAGAATAAAAAAAAAAAATTGCTGTTAAGCCTTGCATAATGCAAATAAAAGAACCTACAGTACTAACAGTTGGTCTATACCAAAATAGTGTACACACTCTTGACTTTAACAGGTAAAAAAAACATGCAACAAAAGAAATGGACAAGAAGATGGATGACACCTTACTCTACTAACAAGCTTTCCTCTCTAGTAAACTATATGCTTAATCAAACATTCAAACTTTTGAGCTTTAAAATGGCAAAATTACCCCTAATCCCCTTCCCTGTTCCCCTTCCTCCCCCCCCACACTTAAAATTCAGATCACACATGCTTCCAAAACTTCAGATGCATGGGCAGACCTGATTATTTCATCAATTAATCCTCAGCATTGACACTATTCTCATCACAACTTGCTGCTGCAGTTTTACTTATTATCATTATTGGTATCACTATCATTATCATGATTATTATCAGCGTCATAACCTGTAGCTCTTGACCGTGGTGTTCTCCGTGGAACACCTGGAAGATCTAAGTCATCAGCCAGGTGAGGTTGTACTTTTCCACTGCATCACGGAACTTCCCATAGGCAGCATCCTCCTTGGTCTTCAGCATCTCCAGCAGACGGCGGTTCTTCTCATGGCTGGTGTGGATCCTGCTGAGGTCATCCTTGTCTTCCAGGGTGAGAACAGCCTCTGCGAAGAGATAGTCAATGATCATAGTGTTCCGCAAGTCCAGTTCTGCCACCAGACGTTCGAACACCACCTTCACCTTCCTGTATTCCGCGTCCCTCATCTTGGTCAATGGATCTGTAAACAAAGACCATGTGAAGGAGATGAGATGTAAAAAAGAAAAAAAAATTCAAGAACAACGGAATGCATGAACAAGACAAGAGATACAGGAAGATGACAAAAGTAAAAAAAAAAAAAGAACAACAGAATGCATGAACAAGACAAGAAATAGTGGAAGATGACAAAAATAAAAAAGAACAACAGAATGCATGAACAAGACAACAGATAGGGGAAGATGACAAAAGAACAACAGAATGCATGAACAAGACAACAGATAGGGGAAGATGACAAAAGTAAAAAAAAGAACAAATGAATACATGAATAGAACAAGAGACAGGGGAAGATGACAAAAGTAGCAAAAGAACAAATGAACACACAAACGAGACAAGAAAGGAAGAAAATCTGTAAGACACACAGGAAGAAAGATGTCAATAAAAAAGAGCAAACAGAGTGACAGGAGAAAGAAATAACAGTCTGGAATTTTTTTTTTTTTAAAATGGGGGGGTGGGAAGAAGAGGAGGGGGGAAGACAGACGAAAGCAAGCCAAGAGACATGGGGGGAAGATGGAAAAATTTTCATAAATGGAAAGAAATGTGATCAATCTAGCAAAGATTTCTTCACAAATTTGTTATAACCCAATCGGTCATACATGGCCATTTCACTGCTCAGGGAATACAAGTCCTGTCCTGCACATATACACACACAAAAAGGAAGAAAAAAGAAACTATTTACATATCGTATGTGTCAAATCCGTAACAGAATAACTAGTCCACTCATATAATTAAGAGTGATAACTCTAGGCAATACTGATGACTCCTGGCACTTCCCCCAAATGATCACAGTCCCAGCTTTAAAAAGAAAAAGTAAAAATCAATGATAAACATCAAAACTAACTGCCATAAAACACACATCAAGTCCATATGTGAGCAAATAATGCTGCAGGATGGGCAGCTAGTATCCACCTTGGCCATTGTGTACATTTCTTTTTCTTCTTCTGCGGACACTCCCTGTATAGACAGGCAGGTATTAATCCCATCTGCTCAACAAAGGGAGTGGAGTTTTGTGTGTATGACCACTTTTTTATCATTAAGGCAGCCATACTCCATCTTCAGAGAAGTGTACAATTTGAAAAGGTTGCTCGCCCGATTAAAAAAAAAAAAAAAAAAAAGCGCTAGCATGGCATAAAGTCTACGACAGAAATATGAGTAAAGATGTGTTCTGGAACAAGGCTGAACAGGCCATGAAGAGAGGATGGCAGTGCACAACAATAAAGCAAGAATAACAGCAAAAGTGTGGTCAGAGTGACAGAAAATAGGAACTGATTTTACTTGCACAGAATTTGCAGAAAATGATCAGAAAATGTATTCTCACAGGGACAGAGAGACAGACAGACAGCCAGACAGACAGACAAAGAAAGAGACAGAAAGAGCAAGACAGACAGAGAGACAGAGAAAAAGAGACAGACAGACAGACAGAGAGGTTGAAAAATCACAAATCAATCAATCAAACAAAATGATACAGAACACGATGAGTTTAAAATCATTTATAATTATATGCACTGACTCCTTCCAATTCATTTGTGTTCTTAAAAACAATGTATTTTAATAGCCGACCAATATTTCTCACATGACCTGACATATAGAAATGCACTTATTATTATGTCCCCTGTGATTCTGGTGCTGCTTTAGTATATGACAGCAATTCAGGAAAGGCAACTCTTATCCACATTATCGAGCACACAATGGAAGAGGCACAGGACAGGCAACCAATATAATTCTTGTGCTGGTGTTTGTATTAACTGAGACCATGGAGGATAGGGGCTTGGGGGGGGGGGGGGGGGGGCAGGTAGGATGAAGAAGAGTGGGGGCCCAGGGAGGATGAAGGAGAGTGGGGGTGGGTGGGAGTGGAAGAAGAAGGGGAGGGAAGTGGAAGCAAAGCCTCCATCAGGCAGATCAACTCACAATATAGGATTGTAGATCTGCTTCGTAGCTATGGAAAAAAACAAAAACAAAACACACACAAAAAAAGCCAAATCTGAGGTAAACTTGACTCAGGTTACCTTCTATAAATAGAAATTTCTCCTTCCAATAAATACCATTTGTTCAAGTCATGAATAAGATGCAGAAATGCAATATCTGTTAAAAAGGAATCCAGGTGGTGGTGGTGGTGGTGGTGGCGGTGGTGTGTGTGTGTGTGTGTGTGTGTGTGTGTGTGTGTGTGTGTGTGTGTGTGTGTGTGTGTGTGCATGTGCATGGGCCTGCATGCATGCATACCTGCATGTGTGTGTTTGTGTGTGCGTGCGTGCATGCATGTGTGGGTGCGTGCATGTGTGTACACAAAAGATAGGTCCCTTTCTTGAAAAACATTGCAATTACAACTGTGTCTACAATGACACACATGATTTAGGCATATGATTTTCACCAAGCATGTGACAGACATGAGAAGTCCTAACTTAGGGGTCTGTTTTAGAAAATACCCATCTAGGAGGAACATGTAATGAACAGCTATACAGCCAATGTTCCCCACCACATGTACTTAAATCCTTCTCCAGTAACCACCATGAGACAATGACCAATTATTATTGTGGGCTCATGCTTACTATTTGTCACTCTTTCCCAGTGTCTTGTTTCTATTTATTTAGTTTTTCATTTATTTATTTCATAATCACAAAACAGACAGACATACAAAACAAGGTGCAAAGTGTTACACTTATATAATACACAATATGAAACTGGGAAGTTGATTTTTTACTTTTATGTGTTTATGTTTTGTTTTTTTTTTTTCCTGTGTGCGTCTTTTCACTAAAAATACCAGTTTCCAAGGATATTACAAATTCCTTCACTTCTCACACTCCCTATCACAGAGACATACTGATTCTACAGGAAGAGATCCATCCTGGCTTGCATGGCTCTCGAGGATAGTGCAGCAGCCATGTCTTCTGGCAACTTATTCCAATAAGGGTCTGTTCTTGGGAAGAAAAAAAAACAAGGGGGGTGGAGGAAGGGGGCTTTTACTTATAGATAGGTCTAGAAATGGAATGTTCAGGACAGCAGATAAGACTGGCAGGTGCTGAATTTGTGGCAAGTCAAGACTGGTGGAGGCACTTGGTGCTGCTGAGGTAAGTTAGGCTACAGAGGAAGATACAGAAGGCAGCAAGTCTCGCTCTTCTTGTCACAAAGGTGGATCAGGTCAGATCCAGAAGCACCTCTGTAATGCTGGAAGTCTGTCTGAGTCAGTGAGAGATCCACTGAGCCACTTTACACTGCACCTTCTCTGACAAGGCCTGCTTCATGGACTTTTTACAAACTCTGATGTTCGTTTAGCACAAAGCCCTATGTTCTGTCAGCCTTTGCAGCCCACTATCAGCCAACCAACACCGCAAAGAGGACATCCGTTCACACAGAACCAAATCAAGTGCCCGACACCAATCCAGCAGGAAGAAATCTGGGATGAAAACCAGAACAGGCAGGAAAACCCCATCTGGAACCAAGCCAAAGACTCTTGCCAATACCAAGACATTCTGCCACCAAAACTACTACATAAGGGCCTCCAGCCAATAAAAAGTAAAACTAACCTCTACGCTATGTAGGTAACCACTGGATCCAGCAGCAAACCTGATGAGCTCTTCACATTTGA
Organism: Conus betulinus; assembly: GCA_016801955.1. Lineage (NCBI taxonomy): Eukaryota > Metazoa > Mollusca > Gastropoda > Neogastropoda > Conidae > Conus > Conus betulinus. The sequence continues at coordinate 214,981 of JADBJO010002906.1, read as the reverse complement.
AACAGCTGTAGCTTGCTGGTCCTGTTAAAATCCCCACATAAGAAGCAGTAAAACCAACGGAAGCATTCACTGGAAACAGATTTCTTGTTACACTGCCTTCTCTGTTAATGCAAATCTGCAATCTAAAGTTACATGTTTAACTTGGTCAGACGCTGACGTTTTCTCCACTTCCTATCTGGAAACAAACTGGCATCTGGGCCCAGATTTTCTGGTCAATTCTATTTCACATGTCCTGCATCCACCTGGTGTACGCTTCCAAGCTTGTGGAGCAGTGTCCAGTGTTTTAGTCTGGGATTTTACACACACACACACACACACACACACACACACACACACACACACACACTCACATACATATATATTAGATTCTTTTTTGAATCCTTGGTGATGAGAACACCACAGAATTATGGACTGTGGTGTGTCTCTATTTGACACCAAGAGAACAGGCACGACCAGCCGTGTCTCCATGATGAGTCCGAGCCTAGGA
>JADBJO010002906.1:179494-211994 GCA_016801955.1 Conus betulinus | reverse complement strand
AAAATTATGATGTATTAAACCAGTCCACTTGAGAAGTTTGCAGACTACACCCTTTGGTTCTGATTTTTAAATCCGTAAGAACAGTTCTAACAAAAGCAGACACTGTCTCCAGCTGCTTTCAGCTTTGAGATGAATTTACAATTTCAACATCTTCTGTTGACTTCCAACTGCTTGACAATAATCCTGCAATGCACCCTTTTCATTTTCAGTGTGACAGGAGTGCACATTATCAGATCAAAAGACCTAATATTTGGGTGATTCAGTGGTACAGTGCCATGCCATGGAAAACTCATACATATTTCTGATGGTAAACTTCCATGTTTTTTTCAGATATTCCCTACCAGTTTAGTTCCAGTTTCTTCTGATAACATCTTCTTTGTCATCAGCTGTGTCATCAGCAGAAAGTTTGACAGTCTGTCATACAGCAAAAGTTTGGCATTCAATGGCATTCTGCCTAGCATGTCATACAGCAGGTTTGGCAGTCAATGGCAATCTGCCTAGCATGTCATACAGCAGAAAGTTTGGCAGTCAATGGCAATCTGCCTAGCATGCCATACAGCAGAAAGTTTGGCAGTCAACTGCAATCTGCCTAGCATGTCATACAGCAGGAAGTTTGGCAGTCAATGGCAATCTGCCTAGCATGTCATACAGCAGAAAGTTTGGCAGTCAATGGCAATCTGCCTAGCATGTCATACAGCAGAAAGTTTGGCAGACATGGCAATCTGCCTAGCATGTCATACAGCAGAAAGTTTGGCAGACAATGGCATTCTGCCTAGCATGTCATACAGCAGAAAGTTTGGCAGACAATGGCATTCTGCCTAGCATGTCATACAGCAGAAAAAGTTTGGCAGAATGGCATTCTGCCTAGCATGTCATACAGCTGAAAGTTTGGCAGTCAATGGCATTCTGCCTAGCATGTCATACAGCAGAAAGTTTGGCAGTCAACTGCAATCTACCTAGCATGTCATACAGCAGAAAGTTTGGCATTCAATGGCATTCTGCCTAGCATGTCATACAGCAGAAAGTTTGACAGTCAATGGCAATCTGCCTAGCATGTCATACAGCAGCAAGTTTGGCAGACAATGGCAATCTGCCTAGCATGTCATACAGCAGAAAGTTTGGCAGTCAACTGCAATCTGCCTAGCATGTCATACAGCAGGAAGTTTGGCAGTCAATGGCAATCTGCCTAGCATGTCATACAGCAGAAAGTTTGGCAGTCAATGGCAATCTGCCTAGCATGTCATACAGCAGAAAGTTTGGCAGACAATGGCAATCTGCCTAGCATGTCATATATAGCAGAAAGTTTGGCAGACAATGGCATTCTGCCTAGCATGTCATACAGCGGAAAGTTTGGCAGACAATGGCATTCTGCCTAGCATGTCATACAGCGGAAGTTTGGCAGACAATGGCATTCTGCCTAGCATGTCATACAGCGGAAAGTTTGGCAGTCAATGGCATTCTGCCTAGCATGTCATACAGCAGAAAGTTTGGCAGTCAACTGCAATCTACCTAGCATGTCATACAGCAGAAAGTTTGGCATTCAATGGCATTCTGCCTAGCATGTCATACAGCAAAAAGTTTGGCAGTCAACTGCAATCTGCCTAGCACGTCATACAGCAGAAAGTTTGGCGGTCAATGGCATTCTGCCTAGCATGCCACACAGCAGAAGCAGGGTAGGTCGCAGGATAAAGCTCTGGGCCATGCCTGATTCTACTGAAAATATCTCTGATTCTGGCACTACTGACATCAACGGGTAGCCTCCTGCAGCGAAGGGAGTTTGATGACCCATGTACTCGTCTCGCTGCAGGAGCCATACTGCCTGAGCGTCTGGATCAAGAGGCTATGGTTGACTGTGTCGAATCCTTTAGGGGTCCTCCTCTGCCACTCCTGGCACCCACAATCCTGGGCTTTGGCGGCTTCATTAGCCAATCTATTGTGTTTATTTATCACTTCCTGGAACAAGGCATTAACTGATCTGCTGTGTTAAGTATCTCATGGAGTAACAATAACAACAACATTTGCCTTCCTTTCTTTCTTTTCCTTTTCTTCCATTTTTCTCACCCAAGTAAATGTAATACTTGCCGTTATACTTAGTTCGTCATTGTATGAAAAACTAACAAACGAAAACTAACTACTGGTATTTTCAGTGCTACTTCAGTTTCCTGTCTCACTAACGATTTTTGATTCAATCCTGTGACATGCAAACTCAAAATAAGCTAGGCTACATTTAAACAAGCCAACCATTATGTTATGAGGACCACAGGATGTCGTTTAGTACAAAATACTCTTGAATATGTACATACCTCTGTGTAGCTCAAAGCTAGAAATAAACAAAAATCAGGGCAAGCCCTCCCTCCACAGTCTGTCGGTTGTGCACGAAAGAGTCACTTTGCTTTCATTGCCATCGCGGTCGAATCGACTATCATGGCCGTTTCGCCTCCATGGATGTGCACTCACTGGTTTACGTCTTAACGATTGCGCATGCCCCAGTCTATTAACGAGTTTTGATTGGATTCAGCTCGGGACGGGAATTCCCCGAATCCGCCGCTTTCGGTTTCCTAATATGGTCGAGTGTAGACTAGCTTCTCTCTAATTAACGTCTGCACTCGTGCTGTTCCGTGATAGTTCAATTCACTAAAAAGTATTCTGTGAATGTTTCTCTCTGATTTTCGTTTCCTAAGTCCTTCCCTGTCTAGATACAGAATAAATGAATAGATGATAATGTAAATGAATCAGTGTGATGATCATGTGGATGTTGATGTAGATATGTAGCTGCAGTGTACGTGCGTGCATGTGCACATCTGTTTGTTGATGTGTGTATATGCGTGTAAGTGCGTATGTGCATGTCTGATTTGATGTGGCACGCGCACACCTGTGTGTGTGTGTGTGTGTGTGTGTGTGTGTGTGTGTGTGTGTGTGTGTGTGTGTGTGTGTGTAGGCCTACATGCTGCACAGGATGTGTTGGAGAGAGCGCACACGTGCGCACGTGCCAGTAATGTACAGGTAGAGGGAGGATGAGAGAGAGACAGATTGGTTGACTCAAGTGATAATATCTTTTCAAGGGGTAACTGATCATATGATGATGAGCAGGGAGAACCCCCCCCCCCCCCCCATTTTTTTACCTTTTTTTTTTTTTTTCTTTTTTAAACTTAATAATAAGTCCAGACCTTCATGCTAAAAGGGACATGTTATTTTCCTGATCTTGAGGTGTGACGTGTGGGAATGGAAGATGTGGTTCTCCGGGGGATGGACATTGGGTGTGTTCTCTATCACAATTACAGTGATTAACCTTCCACCCCTCTCTCTTACTGGTGGTATATCGAGTAACGTTCCGGTACTAATAATCTAAATCAATTTGTATTTGTCTTGGGACTGTTCAAATTATTCAAACATTGCGCAAGTGTAATTTTACTTCAGGCTTATGCACTTCAGTGGTCCTGTGCTTAGAGTGACAGACAGAATTAGAAATAAATAGATCTAACACAAATTGTTGTAGGAACTACAAACAGACCAACACAACTTAAGTGCAATTTCGAACACAAAACTTTACTTTGAAGACAATACTAAGATTTAGAAAATATTCATAAATCAAACCAAGAGTCAGTCTGGTCTTAGGTGGGCTGATTAGCTACATACGGTTTTTCCTCATATTGATATGACGAGCATGAGGGTTGCTCTTGCCCATAGTTTTTTTTTTTTTTTTTTTTTTTTTTTTTTTTTTTTTCGATTTGCAGTCAAGTAGGATTGGATGCCTATCTTTCTCGTGTAGTGTTACTCCATTGCAGAGGCTGGAGGATCTTTCTCCTCTACGTTGACATTACTAGCCTACTTGATGTAAGGGGCCTACGCCTGCTGGTTAGTCACTGTCTACCTGCCATGTACTAGCGAGGATTCTCACTCCGTGTCGCACCAGTTTGTAGTGGAGGATGAGGTCTCAGGTTCTGTTCAGGTTGCAGAACCTGGTTTGTAGATGAATAGTAACGGCTGCGGCTTGGAGAATCCTCATATTCTGCCCTCTGAACTTTTAGCCAAGTGTGATGTGTCAGCCGAAGTAAGGAGACTGTACATGAAAGTGCTATCTTTGGCTTCACCGTCTCCACTCTTTTCAGTTTCTGTACTAATGTGTTGGAGGGAGAAACTGCTGATCGATTGAAGGGAGATAACTCTGTAAAAAAAAAAAAAAAACGTCAAATACACAAGTGGTGTCATTAACTGTTTGAAGACAATTATAGGAAAAATGTAAATGTGAAAGAGAGCCACCTACTACGAAGCATTTAGACAATCAGCAGTATTCAAAAATCGTTCTAACAGATTTTTTTTTTTTCAACCAAGCTTGGGCGTATAGTTATCCAGTTACAAACAATGCATAGTCTCAAGGCTTAGAAACTAGACAACACTTTTCATCCGGATCATTCAGTAAAAGCTTGACATAGGATCTGGGGGGTAGGGGAGATAAACAATGCCCGCTCGGGCATAACACACCAGGGTCAAAGTCTAAAAGACCATCATGGATTGTTTCTACTCTTACGTCTTATGGTGAGTCTGTGAGTTGTCGTTCCTTTCACAGAGTTAAGCCACACTCTGATGTCTGTCTGAGTGACAGGTTATAAGGGGAACATGATGGCCGAGTAAAGTTTAGGATGGAAGTGGGGAGGGGGATCGGGGGTAAAGGGGGGAGAGGGGAGTCATCACGTTTGAACAAAGAACAGTAGACTTTTTCCAAAGCTGCAGTGTGCTTTAGATTAGTTCTGAACTCACCCATTGCTGGGCCGTTAACCATCATGCTTATCACACGGATAGAGGTTTACGGCATGTTACAAGTATGCGGTCTGCCATGTGGGGTGTAGCATGTGCAGAGAGCAAGTGATGCGTGATTCTGACACTGGACTGTCTGCATCTTTTCCAAGGCTAATTGATTGTTTTGCATTTCCTTGTTTGTTTGTTTTGTTTATTGATTGTTTTTTGCATTTCCTTGTTTGTTTGTTTGTTTTAATGATTGTTTTGCATTTCCTTGTTTGTTTTGTGTGTGTGTGTGTGTGTGTGTGTGTGTGTGTGTGTGTTTATTCGATTGTTCTAAGCATGCATAACTATGTGTGCTCTTTCCCGCACCCCCCTCTCTCGCCTCCCCCCCCCCCCCCCCCCCCCCCCCTCCCCCCCCTCTCTCTCTCTCTCTCTCTCTCTCTCTCTCTGCACTTCTCCCGCTCCTGAGTCTCTGTTTCTCTCTCTGTCTCTGTCTTTTTTTTTTTTCTTATCCCGTATTTATTTTATTTTTAACCAGTATTTGCACGCTTCTACATTTATTGCCTTGCCTTGTTTTGCATTGTTGACCATGCTTATGACCAGGACTGGATGTAAAAAAACACAACAACAAAAAACAAAAACAAAAACACACACACACACACACACACACACACACACACACACACACACACACACACACACAAAACACCACTAGTGCTTATCTATATCTATAGAATTTTGTCTTGCCTTGTCCTGGAAGTTCTTTGGGACGCGATACATCATGAGTCCCAGTCGTGTGGAACTGCTCTTCATGCATTTATTGTATGGTGGCACACCACGCCGTGGTCGTTCCTCACTGCATTAACTCTTTGGATTGCTTCCCAACTCGTTATGCTTTGTTCTACAGAGCCAGACATTACCAGAAGGCCTCCTTTCTGGACCGACAAATCCAAGTCGTTATTTTCTGCGAGGTAGCCCACTTAGGCAACATGGCTGCCATGGCAGAGGAGAGTTTCCCCCTCAACGTTCAGAAGTAGTCTCGGTGAACTGGCTGAGAGCTGTCACTGGAGGTTTGCTCCCAGTCTTCGAGAGATGAACACTCCATCAGCTGTCATCTGTTGGTGTGTTGATCTTAGCTGATTGGGGGCCGGAATGGCTCAGTTGGTAGAGAGCGCCGGACTCGTGATCCTGAGATTACGGGTTCGAATTTCGGTACAGGGGGATTTTTCCCTCGGAGTTAACATTGGTTCTGACACCATTCTGCGTACGGTCCTTCGAATGAGACTATAAACCGGTTTCGTGTGTGAACGCACGCACAACATCTTGCACACACGTAAAATCACATCACCAACTTTCGGAAGAGGAGGCCGGCCGTTGGTATGGACGACACGTTACACATAGCAAGCACCTTCCCCGAAGCTGGAGTATGGCTGCCTTAATGGCGGAAGAAAAAAAGGTCATACACACAAAAAGTGTCAGAATCTTCAACTCGATGAAGGTGGACACTCAAAGAAAGAAGATTCTATCAGTTTGTCATTGGAACCACTCAAGGACACTGGGACATTTTCGCCACGATACAGCAGATAAGGTATCCGTTAGGTCTAAGCAAAGATTTGAGTGTCTTTTTCTTCTTTTTTTTTTTTTAAACCACTTTCTTTACCTCAGCCCGGTGTTCGTGGCTTGTCATGGAACTTTTTTTTTGTTGTTGTTTTTTTTTCCCTGGCGCTGCAGACCGCACTAAATTAGGGGTTTCAAGTGGTGCTTCACTCTTAAGATGTGTCTCAGGTACAACTTGCAATGTTTCTTTTACCTATCACTGGGCTGGAGGATGGATGTAAAGGGGGGGGGGGGGGGGGGGGGGGGGGGGGGGAGGGAGATAAGGGAAGAAGGGACAGAGGTGAGGGAGAAGTGGGGAGGCGGGGGGAGGGGGGGGGGTCTGTGATTTTATTCTGTTCCTTTATAATACACATCATAACGTCACCCAACGAGCAAAATCGCCGTCTCTTATTATCATCACATCAGTACACAACTAGAAATGAGCAAGAACCAGTCTGCATGGCCATGCAAAGAAGGACTCCGAATCTGTCACCTTAATATCCAACATGCAGTTAACAAGACATCAGATATATCAACACTGATTTGGAATCATGGAAAACCCTTTCATATTTTAGGACTCTCTGAATCCAGATTAGCTGCACGCATTAGCGACAATGATGTAACTATTCCAGGATATAACACAATCCGGAGAGATCCTACACAACCGAAAGAGACGGGTCTTCTTACCTACATCAGCGAAACCCTTACCTTCAAACGCCTTCTACACCTAGAAAGTAAAGATGTAGAATGTGTCTGGATAGAAGTTAAGCTGAAAAGAAACCCTCCCATTTTGGTTGGATTCTGTTACAGGAACCCATCTGAAAGGGTAAACTGGGTCGACAAATTTATTACAATGATGGATGCAGTCTCGCTAGAATCCAAGGAAATCATTTTACTTGGAGACTTTAACATAGATCTTCTGAAAATGCAAAACCAATGGACACAAGCATTCAACCTATTTAATTTGCATCAACTCATCGATTCTCCAACAAGAGTCACACCAAACTCGAAGACACTTATCGACCATATTTATATTTCAGATAAAACTAACGTAGCAGAAGCCTGCGTCCCTGTTCTAAACTGTAGTGATCATTACCCAATTTGTATCACATGGTCCAAAAAAAGGAGTAAAAATTCCCAAAACGGACACAAGACAATAATCTACCGTTGCTTTACAAACTTTAACAACCAAGATTTTGCTGCATGACTTACTTAACTCAAATCTCTCTTCAGTTTTTTCAACATAACTCATCCAGATCTTGCTGTTGAATTTTGGATTAAAACATTTACAGAAATATATGACAAACACGCCCCTCTAAAACGATTAGAGTACGACACGACATGATCCTAAGCCGGCATGGTACACTAAAGAGTTACAGGAGGCAGGTTACCTTAGAGATATGCTTAAACAACATGGCTATGAAGAGGAATCTAAAAAACTGAGAAATGCAATAAATTCACAGAAGCGCAGAGAAAAAACGAAATATTATCGAGAACTAATATCATCAAACCAGAACCCAAAATTGGTATGGAGAGCTATTAACGAACTTACAAACAATAAATCTTCTTCAAAATCAACTGTAATAAAGACATCTCTGTCGAACAGCTGAACTCCCACTTTTGCACTATAGCTAGTAACATTGTCACGACAGATTCTTCCAGATCAAACGACCTTCAAAAACTGAAACAATATTGTCAAGATAAAAAACATCACGTCTGAACTTTATATTCCACCAGTAACAGTCTTTGAAGTTTATCACTACCTAACACACCTAAAACAGTCAGGTGCCTGCGGGGGGGTGGATGGCCTAGATGGCAAAATCCTCAAACTAGCAGCTCCAGCAATTACAGATACGTTAACATACATCTTCAATTTATGCATCGACAAAAATCATTTTCCCGATAGTTTCAAAAAAAGCGAAAGTCATACCTATCTACAAATCAGGTGACAACTCAGACCCTGCAAACTACAGACCAATCTCAATCACTTCCACTCTTTCCAAACCTTTGGAAAAACACATAAACAAACACACATTACACCACCTTAATACTTACCACTTGCTTCATCCAAGACAGTCCGGGTTCCGACACAACCATTCATGCACACACAGCCCTAATCAACCTCGTTGATGACTGGCTAAATAACATTAACAACAACAGATATTGTGGTGTCCTATGATTTATTGATTTCAAAAAAGCATTTGATGTGATAGACCATAACCTTCTTCTCAGAAAATTGAAATTGTATGGCTTATCCACAAAAAACTTACGCTTTTTGGCTCCTATCTCACAAATAGGCAACAATGTGTGAAAAATTAATACAAATTTCTCTTCATTTCAAACACTTTCCTATGGCGTCCCACAAGGCTCTATCCTGGGTCCCTTACTGTTCACCATTTACATCAATGATCTACCTCTCTATATTACATCCACCTGTGAACTCTTTGCTGATGATACAAACAATACACACAAATCATTCTGATGTTACTGTTCTTGCACAAACTTTACAAGAAAGTGCAAATGACCTCGTAAGATGGACTGAATTAAATCACATGTCACTTCACCCTCAAAAAACTAAATCCATGCTTATCACAACTAGGCAAAAAAAGACAAAATCTCACTATTAAGTTCCCTCCTGTACATCTTAAAAATGTACCAGTTGAACAGGTTACATTCCTCAAAGTGCTAGGAATAACAATTGATAACAATATTAGTTGGGCAAACTCACATAACCTCACTGTGCAGCAAAATTTCGCAGAAAGTTTATCAACTCTCCAGAATCAAACGCTTCCTCGACCTGCATTCACGCAAGCTCTTTTTCCAGTCTCATATCCAGTCATACATAGACTATGGATCTACCCTATGGGACTCTGCTAGCGCTAACACCCTCAAACCATTGCTAAGCCTACACAAGCGAGCACTCAAATTAGTCCTCCTAAAAAGCAGTAGTCTTCTGGACTCGGACTATATAAAGATTCAAGTTCTCCCCTTAAGACCAGCCGCCCGTGGCGAAGTGGTTAGCGCCGCGGACTCCCGGCTGGGAGGTCGTGGGTTCGAATCCCATCAGAAGTCATGTGGGTTTTTTCTGCCCCGACCGGCTCCTACCCAGAGTTGAGTTTGCTGCGGGCTCAGTTGGGAAGACTGGAACCACACAGTCGAGTTTCATCCACTTAATGGATGCGTTTCTGAGAGTGTTGCTCAAATTTCCTGACCAACACTGCAGGTGTCTGTATCTCTCGGGCCTGGTTGACGCCGGGATATATTTATGAAAGGAAGCGTAGAGTACAGCCCTGTCATGTAGTCTCAGACCGAAATGGAAATCCGTAGCATCATCTTAATCATCCTCATTCTCATCGATCAGCATAAAAAAAAAAAAAGTCTCAGTTTCTGTGGCCCTTCATGCCCTGCTCTCATGGTGACCTCAGTTTCGGTGTCCTCTCCATGTCTGTGGCCTTGGTTTGGTTCCGTCGGGGTCACCGGTATCGGCGAGTCCATGGGGGCTGTCGTTGGACGGACGTGGTGGCGCCCTCCGGAGGAGAGAGCTCACTCGCGCCGGCTCCGCGACTAAGCAATTATTGTCGTCAGTAGGGGGCTTAGTAGGTGGTGTCCTGCGTATGTTAGATCAGAACAGGCGCCACTGAACACCACTGAAGTGACTCGGCGGCAGTGCAGTGTCTCCTCCGGTGGGTTTGCCTCTTGACGGCTTGACATTGACTGCTCCCTGTGGGCTGCCGGTGCCGGGGCTGTGGCGGGCCGACCGGGCTGTGGCTGTGGACGGGGTGTCGGAATGAGCGGCGTGGGTGCACTGCCTCTGAAGGTGGCGCAGAGGAGGTTGGGACAGCAAAAAAAAAAAAAAAAAAAAAAAAGAAGTTCTCTCCCCTTAAGTCTGAGATTAGAATACAACAAAGGGATCATAATGCACAAGATTGTGTCTGGGAAGACACCCTCAACATTAGTTCACAGATTCTCAATTAATTCCTCAAGGACTCTACCCAAACTTCATGTCCCTGTTCCTAGAATTGATTTATTCAAATCCAGTTTAACATATTCAGGTTCCTGTCAATGGAACTCGCTCCCTGAATCAACCAAAACAACACCAATGCATAGCAACCTTCAAACACCATTATTTCAACCATCTGTGCCAATACTTGCATACTTCGCCATAAATCCACCCACCACCACAAACACCCTCTTTGCCTTTTGTATGACCCTGACTATTTAGAAAATTGTTTTGTACTTGAAATGCACATGTTATTCCGTTTAATAAGTATGCTGCTGTATAGTAGTGCGCGCGCGCGCCTGCGCGCGCGCGCGCGCGCGCGCGCGCGCGCGTGTGTGTGTATGTATGTGTGTGCGCGCGCGCGCACGTGTGTGTGTTTCCTACTTTTACCTGCAATCTTTTCATTATGTTTGTTATGCTTGTATGCTTGTATTCTTATGCGACTCTCTCTCATCTCTCTCTCTCTCTCTCTCTCTCTCTCTCTCTCTCTCTCTCTCTCTCTCTCTCTCTCTCTCTCTCTCTCTCTCTCCCTCTCATACACACACACACATACACATACACAGTTCTGTTGGAATGACTTGATTTATTATCTATATGACATCCCCCCCCCCCCCCCCCCCCCCCCCCCCCCCCCCGACGTGGTGACTGGGCCATCATTATGCATCTCCCCCCGATTTGTGCTTATTTTCATTTTTCCCCCCCTGGTGCTTCAATTGCTTGTCTTGCATCTCCTTGGAATGTTTTGATTTGTCAGATTGTTCTAACGCTCTTTCCCACACCCACTCTCGCCTCTTTGTCCCTCTCTCCCTCTCGCTCTCTGTCGCCCTTCCCTGCACTCCTTTCGCTCCTTCGTCTCTCTCTCTCTCTCTCTCTCTCTCTCTCTCTCTCTCTCTCTCTCTCTCTCTCTCTCTCATCTTCTCTCTCTCCCATTTACTTAAAAAATTAAAAAATTTTTTTTTATTTGGTATCGTATTGTAGTTCTAGTCACTTTTTGCATGCTTCTTTTTGTGCCTTTATCTTATGTTGACCCTATTCAGGGCGAGGACTGGATGTAAAAAAAGCACACCAGTGCTTATCTATTATCCTCGTAAATAAAGAGAATTTTGTCTTGTCTCCCTCTGCAGTCAAAAGTGATATTTTGGGTACGTACTTCCCTGTTCCCCCATTAGAGGAGAACCTCAGGCTCCCAATGGACATCTCTCTCTCTCTCTCTCTCTCTCTCTCTCTCTCTCTCTCTCTCTCTCTCTCACACACACACACACACACACACACACACACACACACACACACACACACACACACACACACACACACACACACACACCTGTGCTGATATAAATGATCCGGTCCTCTTAGACTGTCCGTCCACACCGAGATTTTGAATAAATTTCAATGTTTTATCGTTTGCTCAGCAGACTAATGGAGAGAGAGAGAGAGAGAGAGAGAGAGAGAGAGAGAGAGAGAGAGAGAGAGAGAGAGAGAGAGAGAGTAGTTAAAAATGACTTAGTGACTTGAAAAAGCAAAACTTACTGATAAGGTTGACCATTTTGAAAAAGTAATCATTCCCAAACCATCCACTCATTTCCAACGATTTTTGCGCGTCATAAACTGTCTATCTTTGTGTAATAAAGTAAAAATGTATTCAGAGTGAATTTGCAGATTGTGGTTTAACTGGATGGAAGGAGGAAGGAGGACGGAGACCTGTTAGGAACAAGGGAAGTAATCTTCAAAGAAGATATTAGCGTGCATAGTTAATCCCCTTCACTGAAGGTCACCATGGCGGACGAGAAGACCGTCGACCCTGTACCTGAAAAGAAATGGCAAAATCGAGCAAAAATGGATGAAGCAAGATTTGCAACGTGGATCACAGTATCCCCCGTTTTCCATCGAGCCTGTCCCGTATGAACGCCAGAGGGCTTGCAGGCTCTGGAATGACAGCCGAGGACCGTGCTCTTCGAAAGCAGTGGGTCAAGGATCAGCAGTTGTCACCAAATGAGCCAAGATACGTGAAGGAATTAACTCCAAGAAATTTCTTTCGTCGGTTGTACATGGGGCCTACCGATGCATTATTTGCTAAACTTGCTCCGGTTATAGTAAGTATGTTCACCACCCCCTGTCGATTTTTTTACTTCAACTTCAAGGGTGTCGACACACTCTAGAAATTGCACATCTGGGCGATCACATTGACGTCGCCTTCTTGAATTAGACTTGACAAGTTGCTCGATTGATAAAGAAACAAGAAAATAACAAGACTGTGCATAGTCACACACACACACACACACACACACACACACACACACACACACACACACACACACACACACACACACTGTGTCTCTAACCTCTCTGTGTCTCACCCTGTCTCTCTCTGCCTCTCTCTCCCCCCCTCCCCCCCCCCCCCCCCCCCCCCCCCCCCTTCTCTCTCCCTCTCTCTCTTATTCTGGTTTGTTGTTTTCGATGGGTTTTATTTTCTTTAAGTTCATCAGTGTGTCATTGTTGATAGGAAAACAACTCATCCATGTTTTATGTATTTCTAAGGTTTAGTCGCTATTCATGCTTAGCTGCAAGTCACGCTTAGTCCCTTAGTGGGGCAAGCTTGTCCCCCCCTTCTCTCTCTCCCTCTCTCTCTTATTCTGGTTTGTTGTTTCGACAGGTTTTACTTTTCTTTAAGTTCATCAGTGTGTCATTGTTGATGGGAAAAACAACTCATCCATGTTTTATGTGTATTTCTAAAGTTTAGTCGCTATTCATGCTTAGCTGCAAGTCACGCTTAGTCCCTTAGTGGGGCAAGGGCCAGTTGAATTGAAGCATGTCTTTGCTTATCTGTTACTTTGGAAATAAATAAAGATAAAGATGATCAAGATTCTCTCTCTCCTTTTTTTTTCTACTTCCTTGATAGCGACCACAATAAACTAGATGATTATTCTGTCACTTGTGCAAGGTGTCTGAACTCGGAGAAGAAAAACAAAAACAAAAAAAGAAGCAAAAAAAGTGGTCGTGGCTTTTAATGGAGACGGGAGGCCCTTTACACAAAGGTGTCGATGGTCTTGGCCTCTGTGATGTCCTGGTACAGCTCGTTCCAGTCCTTGATGGTACGAGGAAGGAAAGCCTGCTGTCTGTAATGCATTCTGCACTGTGGAATGGTGAACTGCTGATTGTGGCCACAGCGTTGGCGTGGAGGTGCAGGACGCAGGCTGGCTTTGATGCCTTCTCTCTCTCCCTCTCTCTCTCTCAGTTTCTCTCTGTCTGCCTGTCAGTCAGTCTGTTGGACTGTCTCTCTCTCCTTCTCTCACTGTTACTCATGTACCTGTACTTCACCTGCATGCACATATGTGTGCGCACATGCACACACACACACACACTGACATTCAGGTGATAATGAATGCCTACTAGTACAACAAACAGAATGTACACATGTATGTAATCTATTAGTATTATGAACACATTTTGTTTGCAAGAATATGTTAATTTAAAAACTGAAGAAGACTGGATGATGATGATTAATGACAACACGCCAGCAGATGTCTCACCTTGACTTCTAAAATACCTTTGATAAAGTTGCCCATAGGCATAAGGCACTACTACATAAAATGAAAGGGTTTTGAAGGTAAAGGCAACATGCTTCACTGGACTAAGGAGAAGCCGCACATGTGAATACTGTTATTGAAAAGTGAGATACAGCAAAGGCAGCAAGTTGTTCCTCAGGGCACTGTCTATGGGCCAGTACTCATTATTTAACACTATATATAATAACAATGATGTCCCTGATTTTGTTGCAATGTGTTATCAAAATGTTTTGTGATGACATGAAAGTATGTGCTGCTGAAGAATTAAAAACAAAAAATGAATTTCTGTTCCAAGAAAAGTATTGATGAACAGGTTACATGGACAAATAGGTTGCAGATAAAGTTCATCAGTAATGAATGAAAATTTATGCAAGTATTTCAGGCTGGTGAAAGCAACCAAGGTTATGCTTATCAAGATATATTCTGTTTCAGGTAAGAGATGCAAAAGGATTTAGGTGTTTACATGGACAAAAGTCTAACTTTTGAGCTTCATAGCACAGTTACAGAAGCATATTATTTTATATATGACTGGCATGGTCATCCATTTTATCTGGTTTAAAACGTAAGACGTAAGGAATGGTTCCAGTATTCAGATCATTGGTTAGACCAGCCCTAACAGCAAATATGTGATCCCTGTGCATTAGAGTGTATATAAGAGAAAATGTTTGAGAAAATTTACTAAAGGTAAAAGGAAACAAGTAACAGCACACCAAAAGGTGTTAGGGATGGGTAATTCAACATACAAGGAGACATTATTAAGTAAACTAGTCCTTGAAGCCTTGAGTATCAGAGGCTGAGAGGTGATGTGACTGAGACAGGTCCATAAAATTCTGCGAGGCCATATGATGATCAATATTACTATACAAAATCTCTCAGTATAGAAAACAGCTTACACATGAGGCAACATCAATGAACACTGACTAAACTTTTCTCCCTATCACATTTTTTGGCACTTTTTTTTTTTTTTTTTTAAACTAACAGGAGTTAAAAACTTGTGGAACAATCTTCCTGATCACGTTGCCTCTAAAGGAATGCTCAAATTTCTGAAATATATCAGCCAGACACCAGACGTATTTAGCTAGATTGGAAGTAGCCATTCTGTCAGCAACTATGCAGTCATTTACCAACACTACAAAAGAAAGAAAAAATCAACATATCATCCGTGAATATTCAGGCGAGTGGCTGATAGTGATGAAACCTAAAAACAGAATCATTGATGTGGTATGTGTGGACCCCCCCCCCCCCCCAAAAAAAAAAAAAAAAAAAAAAAGAAAACAATACAAAAAGTATTGGTTGTTTAGCATTTTGCTTTTTTTAAAAAAAAGTTTGTTGGGCAAATAAGTTGTAATACAGCTTTCTCTGCAGTGGTAGATGAGCCAGTTATAGTGTTCACTCATTACCTTCATCGTCATCGTATGTCACATTTGACTGCACTGCCCTGATGATTTCTGTTCCCCCAGTGCCGATACATTTTACATATAGGTATTATCTTGATTTACAGCATTTATCCCAGTTCAGTTGATGCAAGTCATACAATACTCATACTCGTCAAAGAGTCAATGAAAGTACTTTAACCTGATGATGCAGTCCACAAGGATCCATACTCCACATGCTGTTATATTCTTTTACAGCTGTTTTAAGTATGGGTCCACTAGGACCTCCATCATCTGAACTGCACAGTTGAAATGATGTGATTGATTCTCTCTTTCTCTTTCAATGCACAGACACCAATGTCTGCTGATGCAGAGTAAATTGTGTTTTTTTGAATAATATCTAAAAATTGGCTGGGAGGTCGTGGGTTTGAATCCCATAGAGTCATGTGGGTTTTTTCTGCCCCCGACCGGCTCCTACCCAGAGTTGAGTTTGCTGCGGACTCAGTTGGGAAGACTGGGACCACACAGTCGAGTTTCATCCTCTTAATAGATGCGTTTCTGAGAGTGTTTGCTCAAATTTTCTGACCAGCACTGCAGGTGCCTGTATCTCTCGGGCCTGGTTGACGCCGGGATATATTATGAAAGGAAGCGTAGAGTACAGCCCTGTCATGTAGTCTCAGACCGAAATGGAAATCCGTAGCATCATCTAATCATCCTCATTCTCATCGTTCAGCATTAAAAAAAAAAAAAAGTGTCAAATTCTGTGGCCTTCATGCCCTGCTCTCATGGTGACCTCAGTTTCGATGTCCTCTCCACGTCTGTGGCCTTGATTTGGTTCAGTTGGGGTCACCGGTATCGGTGAGTCCATGGGGGGCTGTTGTTGGGACGGACGTGGTGGCGCCCTCCGGAGGAGAGCTCACACTCACGCTGGCTCCGCGACTAAGAAATGATTGTCGTCAGTAGGGGGCTTAGTAGGTGGTGTCCTGCGTATGTTAGATCAGAACAGGCGCCACTGAACACCACCGAAGTGACTTGGCAGCAGTGCAGTGTCTCCTCCGGTGGGTTGCCTCTTGACGACTTGACATTGACTGCTCCCTGTGGATTGCCGGTGCCGGGGCTGCGGCGGGACCAGCCGGGCTGCGGCTGTGGACGGGGTGTCGGAATGAGCGGCGTGGGTGCACTGCCTCTGAGGTGGTTTTACTTCGTTTTATAGCACCCCAACACATTCTTTGAACACTCCTCCAGCCAACCCCACATACTGAATGTTATGACCGCAAGACAGATAGCTTCATTTCAATTTCTTTTTTTAGCTATGCAAACTGCAACATGTGATAGACCATGAACCATTTGGGTGGCATGGAGATTGGATTGGGTGGGATAAGGGTGTGTATGTGGGGGAGAGAGATGAGGGCTGGGAGGAGGGGGTAGATGTGAATGTTCAGTTATTGCTTAAAAATCAAGCACTGTTTATGTGTTTTTCAGGGAAAAAAAACTCCAGCCGCCATGTCCCGAGTTGTGGTTCCACGCATGCTGCTCATCCTTGGAGGGGTGTACTGGGCCTATTACCAGCTGAAATACCACCCCAAAGGTGAGTTACATAATGACTTTAATGCTGCCATGCTTTTGAATTGATGATTGTAAAGCAAAGTCTTACTGCATCAATCTCTTGATTGTAGCTGCTGTTACTGGTAGAGGTATTTTTGACACTTCCTAAATATGTTAAAAAAAAAAAAAAAAAAAAAATTTTAGTAGTACAGCCATTTCTGGCAATTCTATTAAAAAAAAAAAAAGGCATATAAAGAAATTAATTTGTTTCATGGATATCTGTTCACAACAGTCTCAAGCAGCAGATCTGTGATTTCCTAGACATCTCTTACATCTCATGTTTCAGTATTAGTCCTTTGTGAGTGTTTGTTTGATAATCAATCAAATGGATACTTTCACTGTTTAAGTACAAGCTGAAAAAATGACTACAGTTTGGAATTCTTATAGACTGTGTGGAAAAACAGCATAAAGCGAATTTCAGAGAGATGTAATATGACCAGAATCCTTGTTTTTGGATTACACACATGAACGTCTATGACACTGGGTAACAGGATAAATTTTGACTAATAACCACATTTAGTGGTTTATTAATTTGACTAAAACAAAACTCTTGGTTCATTTTATGGTTTGATGTGATGCATGGTGCATTTTTGTAAAAAAGATATACTATATTGTGCTTTTTGCATTTTGTATTATTTATTTTTCATTGAAGTGTGCACTGAATAATGGTGCCTGAAATTGGGAGATAAGAACAGTTGCGCGCGCTTTTGTGCAGAGGTTTTCAGTGTTTAGTGTTCCTGGGGCATTGATTTGTACAGAAATATAAGTTAAGAAAATGGATTTTCAATGGGTACTGAGGAAACGGAAACAAAAATTTCTTTTAGAATATTGAAGTGCCAGAAAAAAGTCTTCTTGTAAGTTACTTTCAAATCTGTATGCGACCTCTTGTTGTGAGTTACTTTTGTTTCTGTGTGTATCCTCTTGGGAATATATCGCTACAATCTGCACATGCTTTTGACTAAATAAAACTCAGTGCTTCTGAATGAGTAAGCATTATTTGTATAAAAAATGACTCGAGGTATTTAGAAAATATCAGTGCTCAATGAAGACTCTCAGGTTTTATATGATGTGGTTCAATTTCAGTGTGTAATGTACACAAACGCAGTCCAACTGAAAACGTGCTGCTGAATTGAAACACTTAAAATAATGTAATCGTTATCGTAATGTTGTATTTTCTTTTTTTTTTTTTTTTTTTTTTCACTTATGCCATCTTGCCCTGTCACGCAAATTTAATAATGCAAAACGTGGGTCATTTCTCCAAATCTGTTTTTAATGACTGAAAGTAATCACTGCACATGAGTTACGATTGAAGGTATTTTGAGCATTGTGATGCATAAAGTTTGCATCAACAGGAGCCCTGTGTAACGAGGGAAAAAAACTGTGGCATATGTTCATGAATACTTTGTTAAACTTGGGTAAAACTTACACTTGGGTTCTACGGTAAGACTTGACTATCTAGTTAAAAAAAATATTCTCACAATCCACAACAAGTATCAGATTGAGGCTTGTTTTAGATCTTCACATGAATACCTGTTCATTCATTTATTTTAGTAATTTTTGTTATGTTTAAGTGCATAAATATTTTTGCAGGTAGAACAGACTCGTCTCTGAAGTCCCGTATTGATATGAATACTAAAAACGTGATCATTCTTAAACATGTTGGCACATGTGATATTTTGAACTGTCATGTCTTATTTCCACTCGTTTTAACCAATCAGAGTAATCTTAGTACTACTTCGAAAAAAAAAAACCAGTGTACTACTTTCTTACAATTTTCCTTCAGTATTGTTTGTGTCCACCTCTGACACCAGAGAAGTTTTAAGCAAAAACATTAAATATGTGCTTTTTTTTTTTTTGTAATGTTTGTCACCTTTTCACTTTTTGAGACACAAAATATGTCTGTGCACCCTCAGCACATTTATTTGTTCGATTTATTTTCATGGTTGGGATTCATTTCTAAATAGTACAAGATGCCCTGATCAGAACTGGAGAAGAAAATGTGGAAAGTATTGTCATGTAGTCGAGGAATTATGGCATGTAAAAGATTTTGTGCAGACCAGTCAATCAAAAACAAGTACATAGACTTGATTGATTAACCAAATGAAAAAAAAAAATGAAGCTGAGAGATTTATTCAGAGTGTGTGTGTAAATTTTATTGTATTTTAATGTCACATCATTTTTATGTAAAATTTGGACTGCTGTCCTCAGAGAGAGTATTTTGTCTTTTGTTTTCTTTTACCTCATTTTCCCCATGACAACCCCTCCACCCTTATGCCCCGCTACTCTCCCAGTCGCATTATCCTCAAGCTGCTCTCTCTGGCTCCATGTACACAATTACACCCAGCATGTCCTCATAGCCCCAGCAGTGACTGGTAGCGTTCAGTATCAAGTCATTGCGAGGCAATCCACTAGAGGAGATACTGCACTTGGCTGGAATCTGTTTGGTCGTGTTCAGTAGTGTCTTTTCTAGTCAACCTACGCAGGACACCACCAAGTCCTGTACTGGGGTTAATAATGAAACCAGCAAGCTAGCATGAGTGAGTGTTCTGTCCGGAGGATGTCACAACCTTCCACTGACAGTCCTCATGAACTTGGTGGAGTTGACAATGTTGATACAAACACACCAGGAGCATGGATGTAGAGAGGATATCGATACTGCCACCAAGAAAAGCAGGGTGTGAGGGACCACAGAATCTGAGACTGTTTAAAATGATGATCAGCGACTCTGAAGATGATGCTGTGGAGAGTAACTTTGATTAGAAACTGTTTTTAACAGGATGTACTATGTGCTGCCTTTCATAGTCCCTGTGTGAACTTCGAGAGATACAGACATCTGTGTTGTCAGGAGTGTGAGCAGAGACGTGTCTATTTAGTGGATGAAACTTGACTGTGTGGTTCCAGTCTTCACACTTGAGGGCATGTTTTGTTTTTAATCTTTCTGCGTCTTGTCTTGGAGCATGCCAGAACTGTATGAGCATAGCAATGGAGACTGCTGCTCCAGTTGTCTCTGCCTTTGACGGTGAAGGCAAAGTTACAGGGTTGTGACAAAGGTCTTCCTCTCAGTTGTGTTGTCTGTCCACCTTTTCCTCTGTCGATCCTTTCTCTCTTCCCCTTTGCACAGTTTCTCAGAAAATGCTCTTGGACAGTCTCCTTGATCTCATCATATTCGATCTCCCAAACAACTCATCTTTTTTTTCTCTCACTGGGTCAATAGGTCTTCACAGTGATTCACTTGCTGGGGTCTGTGGTCTTGGGCATTAGTGACATGCCCAGTATAGGAGGTGCCAAGTACCTTAGTGCAGCATCTCTTCTCCCACGCATGCATCTTCCTTTGCAGTTGTGCTATCAGAGTCCATAGTTTGCATGTGCAGAGAGGAAGAAGAGTCAGCACAAGTGCATGCTTAAGGTTCGCTTTGAATCTGAGAACAGTACTGTTTTGTCCAGAACAATATTGCTTTTGCCTATGGTGCTGCTGTTTATTCACTGTGTGTGTTAACAGATTAAGTAAAATATCTGTGCTAAGAAATTGAAGAATGAAGTGAAGACAGCACAGGAAAAATCTCATAGGTCGCATTTTAAAGACATGAGCATGTATGTGCATTTGTGGATGTGTGTGTGTGTATGTGTGTGTGTGTGAGTGAGAGAGTGAGATTACCATATGAATTGTGATGTATTTTGTGTGTGTGTGTTTGCTAATTTGATGGATGATGATTTGACTCTAGGACTGGACAAGAGAAGGCGGCTTCCATGTCTACTCCAACAAGCCTATGCTTCTGACAGTAAGTCATCAGATTCCCTCCTGACAATCCCCTTCATCTGCAAAGTTCTTCTTCATTCTGTTTTCAACTCTGTTACTCTTCCAAAACAGCCTCCATGGGGATGCCAGAGTCTTTTTCATTTACAAACTGTGTGGTACCCTTGAAAAAAGAAAACCTGTGATAATAATTTCCTCTTTTTGGTTACTCTCTTTTTACTGTCATTTTTGTGATGAATTTTTCCTGTCGTCCAGTGTTTTTTTTGCCTTTTGTGGCCCTTTCACTTAAATATGTTTCAGAGTGATGAACCAAAAAGAGTGGGTAAGGGAAGGCGGGATCAGATGAGAGGGAAGACATGGAGAAGTTGGAATGGTGCTGAGATTCAGTCAGACCAACCAAGGAGCTACTCAGACTTCTAACCTTGGAAGCTGAGGCACTTTTTTTTTCTTTTTTTTTTTTGCTGTACCATCTTCTATGCCACCTCAGTGGCAATGCACCTGCGCCAGTCATTCCATCATTCAGACATCCTGTCCACAGCCACAGCCCAGCCCGACCCACCACATCCACGCACCAGCGATCCACAGTGAGCAGCCAATGTCAAGGTCAAGAGGCAACAGAGGAGACTGCACTTTGGTGGTGTTCAGTGGTGCCTGTTCTGATCCAACATATGCGGGACATCACCTACTAAGCCCCCTACTGACGACAATAATTGCTTTAAGTGAGGTCTCCTGGGAGGGCACCACCACATCCATCCAACGACAGCCCCCATGGATACACCAATACCAGTGACCCTGTCGGAATCAAATCAAGGCCACAGACATGTAGAGCACATCGAAACCGAGATCACCATGAGAGCAGGGTATGAAGGGCCACAGAATTTGAGACTTTTTTTTTTTTATACTGATCAATAAGAATGAGGATGATGAAGATGGTGCTATGGATTACCATTCCGGTCTGAGGCTGCATGACAGGGCTGTACTCTACACTTACTTTCATAATGTATCCTGGCATTAACCAGGCTCGAGAGATACAGACGCCTGCAGTGTTGGTCAGGAAATTTGAGCAACACTCTCAGAGATGCATCCATAAAGGGGAAATGAAACTCAACTGTGTGATCCCAGTCTTCTCAGCTGAGCCTGTAGCAAACTTAACTGTGGGTAGGAGCTGGTCGACGCAGAAAGATCTCACATGACTCTGATGGCAATTGAACACACGACCTCTGAGCTGGGAGTCCATGACATCCCTGACATTTTTATCAGAGAGTCTGAATGTTTTTTTTAAGAGGCTATATGCCATTGTCAGACAGCAAAAACTGGCGTGCGCAAAACGAAACAAAATACAACCTTGTATGACTCATTGTGCAAATGTGGCGTGTAGTTATGAAAGATAGCGTGTGAAACTTCCAGTGTTCTCATGCATGTTGGATTCATTCGGTCAGTGCATGTTTTTGCTGTATTATATATATCAGTCTCTGTACGGTATAAGGAATCTCTACTGCTCGATGTAATTTTCAGGCTGCTACTGAAGCCATAAAACCGATTTGTTCGACACAATTTTTAGGCACAGGTAGTGAGTTGATCTGCCTTGTATCTCAACACTGTAGGGAGAAGTCAAAGACCCGTGATCCAGTCAAAGATGCAAAAAGGTTGGAGTGGGCTGGGTGGAAGGGCAAGGAGAGAGAATGGATAGAGTAAGCTGAGGAGGGAAAGGGAGCGAGTGATGGTGTGCATTCTGTGCAACTAGAAACATATTTCTTTTACAACCCACTCAGGACAGGATCCGTCAAACCTGCATGGTGACAGCCCTGACAGGCCCTGTGTAGTTGGCTAGGCTGTGGTCATAATCCTGAAATTTTCAAAAACAATTTGCGTGCAGGTCTTAGCTTTGGGTGTAGAAGATGTGAAGTCAGACTCTCTTCAGTTACTGTGCATTCCCTTTGCAGATGAAATAAGATAGTGATCAGGGTAAAATGAGTGAATAGTACAGATTGTGTAACCATGTCTGTACACAAACACATACATATGTATACAATCACATGCATGCTTGCATACACACATTTACTTATACAAACTTTACCGTTTTTTAATCTTTCTGAACAGTGGATCACAAAACCATTTCAGCATCATCTTGCTGACCTTGTAATCGGTGCATACTTTATATCTCTGTTTTGCATGACCTGCCGAAAGCCGACATGGTTTTCATGATCTATGCAAGATGTGTTCTTAGTATGACCGTCTCCACACCAAGTCATGAGAGGAGCTCAGGCTGCTACATATTGGGCTGACAGGAGAGGATGAATGTGTGGTGGGTAAGGAGGTTTGCAGGGCTTCCACCATACATCGTGCACCCTGCCTCTTTCGTACCCCCCCCCCCCCCCCCCCCCCCCCCCCCCCCCTTTTTCTGCCTTTGCAAAAATAACCCCCAAAGTATCCTTAATGTGCAAACAAGCAAACAAAAAAAAAATGTAAACCTCCTCTCACCCACTTCCCTCACACTTCTCCCCATGCCACCTCCGAGATGCCAGAGAACGTGAGCCACCCCTTCTTGAATGACATATTGTACAGTTGTCCCTCATCCATCCAACACATTACTTCCAAACTGAAAACAACAAACAGGTTGGGTAACTCTTGCTCCCATGATGAAAGAAAGACCCGCCTCAAGTCCAAACGAATGCTGCCTATGACACTGAATCGGCTAGCAGATATGACAGCACAGAGCACACAGAACAAACATGCAAATACCCCAAAAAAAGGATGCTCCAACCTTGCCTACATACCCTGTACCATACACATGTACACAGCAGTTACTGGAGAAATGAACATTACAAATTAACACTTTACTAAAGACTGGCACAGCCTTTTCGATGTTTAATATAGTCATACAGGTACACGGACAAACAACAACAAATACAAGTAACCTTTATTCGATTGAAAGGAATGCATGAAAGAAAATCTTAAGTGAAGCAGGGAATAGTAAAAAGTAAATTACCCTACTCATTTGTTAATCTGAACTGAAGACTGTTTAAAGATCCTGTGCTGTGCCCACTTGACTTATAAGTCAGTTGAAGGGAATCTTGTTGGATCGTTTGCCTTTTGCATGGTAAGAAGCTTGAAGAGTTGGTTTTGTCAGTAGAGCACAGGTGCTGATCCAGGGCACAGATGTGTGGTACAACTGCAGGGAGTAAATATATTCTTGGAAGTGAAATGTTTTACTTTCCTCATGATCATTTTAGATCCAGAAAAAAAATCTCTGAA
Source organism: Conus betulinus (assembly GCA_016801955.1). Taxonomy (NCBI): domain Eukaryota; kingdom Metazoa; phylum Mollusca; class Gastropoda; order Neogastropoda; family Conidae; genus Conus; species Conus betulinus. The sequence goes on along the minus strand of JADBJO010002906.1, from coordinate 188,105 downwards.
AGAAATTGCGTGAAAGCAAAAAAAACAAACCCAACCCTGAAACACAAGTATTGAGCTTTGGAATGAAAATTTAACAAGATCTGCAGTGTTTGTATCGCTTCCCTGTATATACTGATGTAAGGTTGGATGGTGGAAGCATAAACGAGGAATGTCTGGTGGGAGGGAACAGCCAAAGAACAGCTTTTCTTGTGCTGTTCTTGCTGTTGGTGACATTTGAGTTTAAAAATATTTTGAAATGTTTTTTTTTCTTCTCCTGTTATGTATAACTGGACATTAACACTTTCACCAGCATCGATGGTGGCCATCAACGGCATAGTGATCTACTTAAGGACATGTACTGAAATACAAAGGCCACATCCATCAACCCAAGTAAGGTCTTCAGATTAAGCTCAACACTACTCTTCTTAGTTGAAGATAAGAGGATTCATGGTCATGCAACTTTCAGATTCCTTTCATGCAATATGAACTGTGCAGTGTTGGTGAAAACTCAGTGTCATTTTCCAAGCAATTTGCATTTGCTATCAGTGGACAGGAAAGACTGTGTTTATGACCACTTATTCTAGAAAGTCAGCAGTCTATATAGCAAATTTGATACATAACTGGATAGCAGGAAAGAGACCGATAGTGTTAAGGAGTAGATTAAATGACAGTGATTACAGATCTTGATACTAAAGGGTAACCAGCAGCACAATTGTGCCCCCAGCCTGGTACTTAATCTTTCCCATACGTCATGGGTCTCAGATGACCCATACTCATGATTTTCACTTGATAACTGTGTACGTTTTTAAGCTGCCTCCATGAAATTTTATGACTGTCAACAAAACATGGCCCTGCATCTGTACAAAAAAATTGTTTTCATTGGTTAACAAAGAGTAAACAAAAAGTCACAGTACATCGTGGGTCTGAGCAGACCCACACTCTCGAAGAAGAAAACCCGAGTGCTGTATGTCGTGGGTCTGGCTAGACCCATGCATTCTAAAGACAAAGAGGACACAAAAACAGAACCAGCCCAGTATGTTGTGGGTGTGAGCAGACCCATGACATAATGGCAAGGAATTATTCCTGCAGAAACAACAGAGGTCTGTGGAGACCCACGATGTACGCAAAGGTTTATTCCTTCACAAAAAAGCTTGGGTCTCTGGAGACCCCACGACATATGGTGTGCAAAATTTTAGGTGACATATGGGAAAGGTTAGGCACACTGCAGACATACACTCTTATCACCCAGCAAGTAGTGACGTAGATCAGCTGGCATGGACAGAGTAGATCTTAGCTCCTTCCTTGGTCTTCACAAAAAACAGGCCATAAAGAGCCATCACATTTGTCATTTTCTTTCTTTTCCCAAATAAGAGATAAATGTGAGCTTGAAAGCAAAGGATGATTGTTCTGAAGAATTTTCCATTTTAAGTTTGAGAGTTTTACATTTTTGAGTTGGTAGGAGAAATCTGTTGACCTGTGCCCCTCATTTTCAGAGCGATGCCATTCGACCAGAGAAGCAGTCTGACGACTACTACGACATGGGCTTCAAGTCCAGGAAAGTTCTGCTGGATGGCAAGACGAGTGGACAAGTATGAATGAAAATGTTGGGAAGCTGGTACATAGATCATGAATTTTAACATTGTAAGATAAGACATAAACAGGGAGGGATATGAGGGGGGAAGAAAAGTGCATTATCGTCATAAAAGTGTTAACATGAAAAGGTAATTTCAAATCAACAATTTTGTTTTAAATTATTAGTTCATTGGTTAAATTCAAGAGAAGCCTGGAAAAAGTATTTATTTTGAATACTTTTTTTTCTATTTATGCTTATTTTGTCAACTTGGATTGAAAATAGTGTGCGTGCTTTTCTTGTTACTGGTCACTTGTGTTTACTGTAGGTGAAATGTGTCAGCTGTCTTCTTTTTTTTTTCTCAATGTTTAAGGAATAACAGACAAAACTCTGAAGACATTTTCTTGCATGATTAGAGTATGAGCGACTTCTGAATTGTGTGATGCTTGTTTTTCTTCCCCGTTTGTTGTTCATTCACAACATGAAGACCACTTCAGAATGTCACTTATGTTTTGTAGTTTGTTAATTTTCTTTTTCAGTTTAACAAGATCAGTGAGAAAGATCTAAGGCTGACAGTGTGCTGCTTTTTTTTTTCATGTGTAGTAATATGTGCTTTGATACAATAATCAAAGTGTATATGAATGTAATTTCAATAAAACTTGAAAATGGAAATGTGCAAAATTTCCAGGTATGTGGTGCAACTTGAGTGTATGGGAATGTACACACACAAACATTTGGTCAATACTTACTCGCTGATAAAACTATTTTACTGGCTAATAAAACTATCTTACTGGCTAATAAAACCATCTTAGTATGCTGACTGCGGATCATGAGTCGTAGAATGTGGGAATTCTAATTATTCCTCATTATGTGGCTCATAGTAGGAGTTCCCTGATATGCAAGTACTTACTTATCAAGCAAATTATTCTTGATATGTATGCATGATTCAGTGTCAACATGGTTTGAAGTAAAAGCGCTCCTCTTCCTGCCAGGTTTTTTTTTTTTTTTTCACAATTCAAGAGTTTGGCATACACCATTTTTAAGTAACATCACATTGGCCTGACTGGTGTCAAGATTGCAATGATGATTTTCTTTTACATGTCAACAGAGATTGTTGTCCGTTTGTTTGTTTTTTTTCCTTTCTTTTTTTTCCATTTGAGTTACACTTACAGTCTGGGTAAAGGCATGATTGCTGTCTGCACAGTATGATTCGAGGTCAATTCAAAGAGATGATTATGATGAGTGAAATTAGCGTTTGTGAAATGTGTGTGTGTGCATATGTGAGTGAGTGAAGTCACTTATTTGAGGTAACTGTCAAGAATTTATGTTTTTAGTTGATGGGTGGGTGATCCTCCTCCATAGCATTTTGATTTCATTTTTTCTTTAAAAAACAAAATATTTCTTTATTTTTTTCCTACCTGATCTTCTGTGCCTCCTCAGTGCCCCCCCTCCCCCCCCCCCCCCCCCCCCCCCCTTTTTTTTTTTTTTTTTTTTTTTTTTTTTACCAGTCTAATCTTCTGTGCCCCCTATAGTAGCTTTTTTTTTTTTTTTTTTTTTTTTTTTTTTTTTTAAAATGAATCTCACCTCAAGTGCCCCCCTTGAGTTGTTTTATTATTTTTCATTTTCGTGGTGTCTCATCTGCTGTGCCCCCTGCAGTAACTACTCGCTGTATTCTTTTCTTCATTGGCGTCTTATCTTCCATGCCCCCTTCAGTTGCAATCTCCCTTTTACCCCCCCCCCCCCCTTTTTCTTTTGTTGTTGTTGTTGGTGGTGTTTATCGTCGTTGTTGTCTAATATTCAGAGTTGCCCTCTCTCTCAAGTTGCATGACTTTTTTTTTCTGAAACTTTGTTGTAATCTCATCATTCAACCCCCCCCCCCCCTCCACCTTCCCTCACAGCTATCCCCCCCCACCCTTTTGTGATCTCGTCTTCCCTGACCCTGTTGTAGCTTTACACTTTTATTTTTTCATTGTTGTCTCATCCTAGGTACTCCCCTCAGTTGAATTACCTTTTCATTTCTTATGTTACCATCTCATCTTCTATGGTCCCCTCAGCAGCCTTTTGTTTTTGTACTTGTAGGTGTTGCAGTGCTTTGGCAGTCTCAGCTTTCAATCATGCCACACTGAGGTTGGCATTATGATCTTGCAGTTCTTTCCAGCTAGCACATATATATAGAGCCACACCTGAGGCTTATCCTGTTTCAGCCCCAACGCTGGCAGTCCACAGTGAGCAATCTGTATTAGATGAACAAATGAAAACCTGCAAGGAAAACACTGTACTGCTGCTGAGTCACTTGGGTAGTGATAAGTGGTGCTTGCTCTGATCCAATGCATGCTGTGAACCCCTTAACTTATCCTCTTACTGATACATGCTGGGAACCTCTCAACTCATCCTTTAACTGATACATGCTGGGAACCCCCTATCTTATCCTCTTACTGATACATGTTGGGAACCCCCTATCTTCTCCTCTTACTGATACATGTTGGGAATCCCCTATCATATTCTCTTACTGATACATGCTGGGAACCTCTAAACTCATCCTCTTACTGATACATGCTGGGAACCTCTCAACTCATCCTCTTACTGATACATGCTGGGAACTCCTTCACTCATCCTCTTACTGATACATGCTGGGAACCTCTCAACTCATCCTCTTACTGATACATGCTGGGAACCCCTTCACTCATCCTCTTACTGATACATGCTGGGAACCCCTTAACTTATCCTCTTACTGATACATGCTGGGAACCCCTAACTCATCTTACTGATACATGCTGGGAACCTCTCAACTCATCCTCTTACTGATACATACTGGGAACCTCTCAACTCATCCTCTTACTGATACATGCTGGGAACTCCTTAACTTATCCTCTTACTGATACATGCTGGGAACTTACTGATATATGCTGGGAATCCCCTATCTTATCCTCTTATTGATACATGCTTGGAACCCCTCAACTCATCCTCTTACTGATACATGCTGGGAACCTCTCAACTCATCCTCTTACTGATGACAACAATTATGCAGCCTGTAACTGAGGCTGTATACTACCTCATAGATACCTGTTTTTATGTCATCAGACGTCACAGTATGTGTATCTTGTACATGGCAGATTTGCCACACAATTATCAGCGTGGAAGCATTCCAGAATCTTCAAGTCAGCGAGCTAATTCATTTGCACCACAGGACCATTGTGACCCAACTGCAGTGGATGGAATCCTGTCAGCGCTTGAATCGCCCTTTTCTCAGCCTGTCATGGTCAGATGTTGGCTGCAAGCCAATGGCTGTCTGATCATGTCTTCGAATGCTCACATGCTCAAACGGGGTATTTCTAACTCTTTTCGCCAAACAGCCAAGTCTGCCGACAGTTGACTGACATCTTCAGTGGACACTCATCTTGAATTGGCATACGAGGAGAGGGCTTGGTAGATGGTGACCAATGTCTGATCTGCCTATACACTATCATATATGCTTGTCAAAACTGACTGATGCTCAGTGGACGCACCCACACTCAAACATTTAAAACAAAACTACTGACAACGTTCAAGCATATGAATGATGAAATATGAATGGTAACTAAACTGGCGGTGGTCTGCAAGAACAGTTTCACTATGCATATAAGACAAAATCGAGGGTTTCCAGCCAGAATGGACCATCTCTCTTTCCTGCTATTTCTAGAAAATCGCAAGTGAAACTTTTGAGTGTTTTGTGTGCAGTCTGTTAAAAGCAACTGATTAAAATTTCCATATGATAAGCTTTATATGTTTCTCTCCTATAATGTGAGTAGGAAGTTCAGCCCACACTACACGTCTGTGTTTATCACAATAATCATCAATTAACACCAGTCTCCACTATCCCATTCTGGTTGGTTCTAACTTGTTTTGCCAGGCTGAGACATCTGCCGACCAGGATGAGTGTAACACGACCTGCACCCATTTAGGCCGGCACTGGGTGATAAAAAATGGGGGGGGGAAACTGACAGCCGCTGTGGCCCACCAACCCCTGTATCCTGTCAGCAGGAGGGGGTTTGCTTAGCGCTTGGTATCAACAACCTGCCGTTTTGAGGCAGCGAGGCTTGCCTCCAGTCAGCGGGGTGGAGGGACAGAAAGGTTGAACAGCACAGTGAGAGTTGTTTGGAGCCACTAGCAAGATATACCATTCTGGTCCGTCCCATCTGTTTGTGAGAGCGGTGCTGTGAGACCATAAGAGGATTTTAGGCTTGTGCACACTACACATTGTGCAAATTCATTCTCTCTCTCTCTCTCTCTCTCTCTCTCTCTCTCTCTCTCTCTCTCTCTCTCTCGTTCTATCCCCCCCTTACCCCCTATCTCCCACTCCACACTATCAGTTTGAATCATTTACAGATTTATGTATGCTACACAATGACATGAATGCACAAGACACACACACACACACACACACGCACACACACACCACACACACGCACGCACGCGCTCACAAATACGCATACACACACGCACACATACATGCACGCACGCACACACACACACACACACACACACACACACACACACACACACACACACATACACACACACACACACACACACGTTTAGTCATACACACACACACACACACACACACACACACACACACACACACACACATTTTTAGTCATAACTGCTTCCTCTCACAGGACATAAGCGATTACCACACACGGCCATTCATACATGCAGTATTATGAGAAGAGTTAATAATCATGCAAATGACATGCACATAAAAATGTTGACCTACCAGCTTTGTGACCTGTGTCGTACTCTTGTTATGGTTGTTTCACCAAATCACACGATGTTGCACTCCAGAGCGTCTTGTTTCACTAAATCACACAACTGATTTGTTTCTTTACGTCACTCTGTGTTTCTTGAGATGAAATAATCCCTAAAAGTTTGGTTCTCATTTGAAAGAATAAACAAAATTACTAAAAGTAATTAAATGTTTGGGAAATCATTCAAGTTGTATACAGAAGTTTATCTGGCAGTCCTTTTTTATATAAACAATTGTATGCTACCTACAAACTAACAGGAACAACACAAAAACAGCACAAGTGTAAGTCTTGCATCATGGCTTTGATACTTTCACTCCGTGTCACTGCTTGTGGCAGAATCCCTGACATCACGCTCAACAAGTGTGTCTTTGGCTGATGCAGACACTGGCAGAGCCTGGAAGAAGGCATGGTGATGGGAGGGGATGATTCCCGAGGTGCACAGGGACACCAGGTCCTGTTTTTTGCCTTAGAGATGGGCAACTTGCCACTGTGGCACTGAGGTAGTGTCTTCAGAGGTTTTGGTCTCCTTCTTGTAGACGACCCAGTCAGCCGTAGTGTACGGAAGTCTTCATCTCCAAAATCTGTTTTGAAGAACATCAAATCCTCCTGGCCTTTGTGCAGCTTCAGATTACGAATATGCAGCCAGCTGACCTTTTGTCCTCCAATGTCAGTTTTGGTGTTTCTGATGAAGGATGCCGACAGCTTCTTAAAGTCGAAAAATGAAGTGTGCTTGAGAGGAATAACTGTGTACTTCTTTCCTCGTCTGGCCATGCGGAGGACGATGTCCCATTCGCTTGGCACATAGATTGGCGTGCATTTCTTGGCCAGAGATATGGCTGAATGCATAGAATCGCACTCCATCTGGGTATGGCCAGTCTCCAGGTACTTTTGCTGAATGGTATCTATGTGGGGATGGAGTTAACAGCATGCATCAGGGCAGCAGTGAGGTTCTGATTGCGATTCTGTCCTCCACAGCAGTCAGAATAGATGATCACTTCCCTGACTGTGCTGGCCAAAGATTGCAGGTACATGACCAGACAGGTGGCGATTTCACAGGTTCCCCGTCGGCCTTCTGTTTCATCCCAAATGAAGCATGTGCCTTTTCCATCTCCAAGAGAATACACAGTGAAGTTGTACACACACAGCTTCCTCTTATAGTAGTAAAGCTGGCTGACCAATCCACATGGAGCTTGCAGGACTGCCTGAAGATCAACAGTGACGACATGCAGTGATGGATCTTTGATAGCCCTCTGCTTGTCACGCTCTTTCTCCTCTCTGGCCTTTTGCTTCCTTTTCTGGTGTTCTTGGTATGCCTGTTCCTCAGCTTCTGTTACTGTCCCCTCTGCTCTCTCTTGTGTGGTAGATTGCACACGTGGAGCACTGGTCTTTCTTAGGTACATGAAATGAAAGATTGAAATGTTCGTTAAAGATCTCTTTCTGTACTGCCTTGAAGAAATTGGAGTGAGTCCCTCTTTTTTGCATTCTTCTGTGTACAGTTGGTGCATTTTTGTGATGTTCAAATCAGAAGAAAGGTACTCGCGGCAGGTGACCTTTCGGGTGTAGTGTGAAGGGACAGCAGGAAATGTTCTGATGTGATTTTTGACTCTTTCAAGTGCCCTATCTGGTGTCTTTGTTGTGTGGACGTTTCCTGCCACGACACTCGTGACCGACGAACACACCACTTTCGCTGTTTTTCAGTGCATGTTCCAGGTAATTGTGGCTGATGCTTAGTGTTGATGTGAAGAATTTCTTGCAAATACGTTCTTTCTGTCCGTCTACTGTGAAAAATACTGTCTGGATACATGCCTGGTCTTTGAAGAGCTGTGTTTGCTGTGTCATCATGGATTGTCTTGGTTTTCTGGGCGGTAATGTGTGCACAAACAACTGCTTCTGCTTCTCGTATGAATCAAGTGCGTAGAATGATTGAAAAATTGTTCTCTTTGTTCTGTCAACCTGTCGCACTTCAGACTGCATTTTAGAACAGTCTACCCTTTTTAGTTGTTTTGCTGGAACAGGATTTCCTTTGTCAGAAAGGTGGCATTTTCCTTGAAGTCGGAGAACTTTCCTTACATTTTTCTTCCATGTTTCAGGTCGTGCTGTCCGTTTTCTTGTGTGAGCTGCTTCTTTGGAGGCGTTTTGAAATGTCCTGATTTTCTGGGTGTTTCAGGTAGTTTTGTTGGGATGTCTTCTTGTTGGGAACAACATTGTTGTGGACTTTGGTGAAGAGAAGGCGAGTGCTGGGATTGTGTAGCTGGTGAATTTTGGCATGGCGGGG
>JADBJO010002906.1:151994-176994 GCA_016801955.1 Conus betulinus | reverse complement strand
TATACACTGCAGCCAACCCCACCTTGGTGGTACAGCGCCACATGGGCCATAGCAGACACACAGATAAGGGACCAGAGTTTTCCCTTTCAGCCCTGCTGAAGTGATGCTTTAGCAGATAGCCCATTTCAGCAGGGCCTTCATGCCTCTCTCATACAAGTTACTGAGGGATGGAGTGGTATAGGTGTAAGTGGTCCATTACAGTAACATGTGCATTGTTATTTCTCGGTAGTCCATATCAGTTTTTGTCAATAACTTAAAAAATAATAATAAAGATATCGAAAAAATTATATTATCATAACATAGCCATCAGTGTAATAAATAATTTTATTTGAAAAAGTGAAAATGTGTAAAAATTTCCAGATGGTCCATTCTGGCTGGAAACCCTCGAAATGGCCAAGAGTAAAACCCCAGAAACATTTCCAGCTGCCTTCATTTCCAAACTGTAATGTTTATTTCAGACAAAAAGAACCTTCTCTTGTCACAACCACCAAATTTCCTGAGGTTGCCATTCCATGTCCAAATAAACAGAAGAAAAATAATGACTGCAAACTCAGCAAAGCAAGTCACTCTTTGTTACCATTATTACCATACTGCCTCAGTCTTTGTAACCAGCAAAGTCTTTTTTTTGCGGCAAACCTCCAAAAAGGAGGTCAGACCCTTTCTCCATCACCCATCTCTTTTTACCCTGCCCCCATCTCTCCCCTTTTCATCACAGACTTACATGCATAGTAAAATGCAGTCTTGACTGAAAGAAAGAAAAGATCGAGATGTTCGGGAATAACCGTTTTTGACAGATTCTTTGCTTCTTGGGCAAGGAACATTTACAGTTCACATGAGGCGGCAACAAGAACTCCCAGTAACTGAACCCTGTAAGCTAGTTTGGCGCCGGTATTTCTCCACGAATCCCTGTGTAGGACCATCAAACAAGATACAGCATGGGGTGGACGCCTGATGGGCAGATCAAATAAATCAATGGACAACATAATGGGCTGAACTGGTTACAACACCTCTATACTGTTGTACATGCTTTGTACCTGGTGGTGAAGATCCTTATATCCACAGCATCTGTCATAACATACTTATGCTCTTGAGGAGTTCCCACCACCCTCCAAAATGTGAACTAATGACCCTTCAGGTACCTCAAAAGGACTTCGATTTCTTTAGCTATAGTATTATAAGCAAGCCAAACTCATGGGGCCCTTTTAAGGGTTGTTGACTCATTGGGGTAAAAAGGCGCTATCCTGAAAATGAAATGAACAAAACTGACGTACTTACATCTTTAAACAGCATGGTAACTTAAATGTTGACATCCTTAGAGGTGGTCAAGACGAGGCTTTGATGAGGGCACATGGAAAAAGAGAATAATTCAAAAACCCATAAGGGCAGAGCAGAATGGACAGCTAATGTCCTCTCTGGACCATGTGTACATAGGGCTAAATTTTCCAGATACTCTCTAGTTGTACTGGGCACAGGTAGATCACAAAATCTGTTTGTTGCCCCCTACCCTCATCCCCCACAATTTCTACTTGTCCTCCCTAAAGAAAAGACAGTTAATAAAAGCATTTACTGGTTGTGCACTGACACGTCTGCAGCCAATTTAATTTAAACTGCAAATGCTCTGTACACCTGTGATACCTGTCTGAGAAGGAGAATGGAAAGGAAAAAGCTTGTTGCCTCCATGCTGACCAAGAACAATACCTGCATGCTTTATAAAACACACCTTTCCTCACTGAGACAGCACTCTCCTGGGATTCGTTCTGAGAAAAAGTGAGATAAGAGTGGGTTGGGTCATGCGTTTGTGTGTTAGGAGTTGAGGGGGTGGGGGAGGGGAATGAGAGTGTGTTGGTTAGGATTGGGTGAGGGAGTGGGGAGGTGTGTGTGTGTGTGTGTGTGTGAGCGTGAGTTTTGAAGCTGTGAAAGTGAAGAAGACGGGAGGGAAATACAATCAGTCTGATCTACAGCTGACTTGCAACTCCTCCTTTGTTCCTCTGATGCAGTCAAAATTATTTGCTCGATGGACAAGTGGCGAGAGCATTTCCACTTGTCCGCCAGTAGTTTAAGTTGTCCTGGACAATCGGACAGGTGGGTAAATACAGCCTCACTGACCCAGCTGCCAGTGAAGAACACAGAAGCCGGCATGTTGCAAGTTATGAACATAGCAAAATGTGTACAGACTTTCTAGAGCAAAGACTAGTGAATGAGTCACAAAACAGGAGTTGAAAGACAGAATACAAGAAAGGCAGTCAACACTGATACAGACAAAATGCAGCCCTCTCTCGAATACATACAACTACATGCAAGAGCTTGAACGATATAATCACATTTTCACAATATCACACATGCAAGTTTTTTCACTTTCACTTTCAAGTGACATTCTTGCCGTCTCCTTTACACCACAGTCACTCACTTTGCTGAACTTGCCATGACTGATCAGTTCATGAAGGTAACAAAACTCAAATGTTTCTTCAACTCCCCCCCCCCCCCCCCCCCCCCCCCCCCCCCCATGAGCACAACTTCAAAAGCACTTTCACTACAATGAAAGAATGAAGTTCTCAAACCGTTACCACTTTCAATGTCATCCAAGCACTATAACATCTTCTGCTATCAAGGAAACGGGACACTTGTCGTTGGCTTTTTGAGTGTCAATGCAAACTGTGGTGGAAATACAGCTGCCAGACTTCCACTCTCAGAACATGGCACTGCCTGCTGACAATGGCAAGAACAGAGAAAGAAATCTGCGATAGTGTCTAGACAGAAACGGACAAAGAACAGGCCTAAAAAACATGATAATTTTTTTCGCCTGTTACTCTGGGACAAATACATGATCTCATCATTAAGAAATCACATGTATGGCAGTCTACACATGTATACAAACTTCTAGTTTTTTTTTTTTGTTTATCTCAACCTTCATCTCCAATCATTCAAATGGCAACATAGTCCTCCTCCATCACCTCCTCCTCCTCCTCCTCCATCCCTTCCTCCTCATCCCCCTCCTCATTCTCCTCAGCTGCCGGGGAGGCAGGTTCAGGTCCTGGCAGATGGGTGACCACCGTGTCCCTCAGCTGCTCCATCTCCTCATCGGTGGTGAAGCGTTCCTCACTCTCCTCCACCATCAGGTGGATTTCCACCATGGTCGTTGGGCGACTGTTCAGCAGCTGAAGCTTCTCCGCTTTGGTCAGGCCGAAATCTTTGACGGCGTGCTTGAAGGCGGCCACGTGTTCCGGGGTCTGGAGGCCGCAGGGGGTGTTCTCAAGGTACTTGATGGTCTCATAGGTGATGGTGCCAAGGTTCTGCTGGTGCTTGTTGGGCTTCTGCTGCTGGTCATTGCGACCGGCCTGGATATCCTTCAGCAGCAGCAGCACCTCCAAGTTGCTCAGCAATGCCGAGTTCTCATTTTTCACCTCCATAGCCCACTCTGAGGGATGATGCGTTTCTTATGAAACAAAGATTTCACACACAAATAGGTCCTCCCAGTTTTTACAAATGAAAACAAGCTTTGGAGATTGCAGCCAAGTCTGTCCTGTGCACACATCCAAATGTTTGTTGAGGTATATAAAATTTCTTTTTACTGATTTCACAAAAGAATGCTTTAAGTCGAATCAGAAGGGAAAGTGGCACCCTATTAATGACGATTTAAACTCCATGTAAAAAAAAAAAAGCTGATGTAAAATAAAAAAAACAAAATGAAACACTGAAGCACTCTGAAACAGAGGGCAGAGATACTGGACGGTTTGCAACCTCTTCTTCTTGGGTTCAGATACGATGCGGTTGGTGCTAGGACAAGATATGTTTTTATCCATGTAGCGTATGGAGGCAAAGCGGCCAGCAACGATGACGTAAGTCCAGGCCAGGGCAACAATGACAAACAGCAACTGGAAACAATATGAAGCAAATCATTACTGTACTGAGACTATCAAAAAACAACATCAAACAAATCATGTATTACTAAACGAGACAACCAGTATTGTTTTGTAAGAAACTCATTACCATTCCTCATGATTAGGGAGTCGATCCTGGACAATACATGCTGCATTCACAAACATGGATTTAATTCAGTCCTGAGGTTTAGTTTGGGGGGTGGGGGTGGGGGTGGGGGTGTTTTTACTCTTTCAGAGTTTTGCATTCATACACACACACACACACACACACACACACACACACACACACACACACACACACACAATCTGACTGAATGCAGTGAATCAGAAACACTGATTTAAGGAACTGTGTGAAAGTAAAAAAGCAGTACAAAATGAGTGCGTTTGAAATGAACTGAATGCTGCGTGTTCCAATACCAATTCCTGAGCGTTTTGGCAAAAAGTTATATCATTGACAGCGACTATATATCGAGTTAAAAAAAAAAAATAATCTCATCTTGTGCATGGTATGATTACTTTAAGAATTTGTTTAATGTAGAGCAATCAGCGGGTGACTTGGATTCCAGCTGTGCTATGGCTATTTTCAATAACTACTTTGCCTGCACTGTCTCTTGTTATATCACAGCTTGATACTTTAAAGAACTCATATATATACATACATATATATGTCAAGTAATTGATATATTTGAAAATCTTCAAGGTTTGGATGAGATCTCCTTCAACTCTTTCTTGCCTTCAAAGCGGGCAACTTAGGAACTTCAACCTTTCTCTACATGAATGATTCTGAATCCCTTTTACTAGTTTTGTTGCCCTTCTTTGCATTCTTTTATTTGTCTGAAAATCAAATCCACCTGTCTTTTCCAAGTCCGATGGATACCAACAATATCGGTGCACTCCAGATGTGATCTCATTAGTCCCTTGAATCCAGAAAAGTGTCCTCGTCTTTGAATCAAAAGGCTCTTCTTAGCCGCCACAGTGAAGCGGTTAGTGTTGCTGACTCTAGAGCTGGGAGGTAAAGGCTCAATTTCCCATCAGAACCACTTCCTTGTAGGATTTTTTGCTGCCCAATCAACTCCTGCCCAAGGTTGAGTATAGTATGGGCTCAAACTGGGAAGATTGGGACTTCAAAGTTGAGTTTCATCCACATGATGGATGTGTCTCTGAGAGTGCTGCTCTGGGAGGAGGGGGGGGGGGGGGGGGGGGGGGGCAATGGTAACTTGACGTGCAGTTAACAGCCATGGTCTTTGTTTCTGAGGATATTGGCCCTGTCTTGCACCAAAACAGATCGTAAGTGCATACCAATTTGTTGAACTTGAAGTTATTCTTTCCGGGCGAAATCCGATCACTTAAGAAAATAACACATTTCTTTTCAGATCTCCGACTGATATACCATTTACACCATTTAATTGCAAAAGTTTTGCTCTTTTTGGAACTGGAAGTGGTGTTTACTTTTATATCTGGTCTCTTGTGTGTGTGTGTGTGTGTGTGTGTGTGTGTGTGTGTGGGACACGTTCGTAAAATTATTAACTAATCAAGACATATAATTCAATTCAAGGAAATGCAAAACCACCATAACTTCTCTATTAATGTTACATAAATAGAGCTGAACGCTGCTGGTGGCTGCGGAAAGGTAAAAAAACTCATGCCTCATACAAACGCATGAAAAGAGATAGTTCACAATCTGGAGCACATGAAAAGAAAACACGTCAGAACTTGATTTCCAGAACTTCAACTTGTCCTAGGGGCATGACCTAAACAACCAAAAAGAACAATCAGAATGCATTCGTACTCACAAAGTTCAAAATTCGTTCAGTGTTCTTTTTGCTGAAAAGCCACAAAGCACTGCTGAAGGCTGACATATTAAAGAACAAACTCTGGGAATGTGGCACCGATCCAACGTGATGGCAGATCGCGTCGATGCATGTCATAGACAGGAAGTTGATAGTCTAGGGGCAGTTACTCTCCTAATGTTATTGATCATTGACGTAAGCAGGTTGCAGCAGTCAAGCTGTTGAAAGAAAGATCATTCCACAGATTAAAAAAAAGGAAAGAAAAAATAAAAAAAAATACAATGAGTTAACGTCAGATGTTTATTAATAAAGAGTTTTTTTTGTATGTTCAGCCAACACTTTATTCAACCATATATTAATGCACTGGATGTTTAATCAGTAGGTAAGTTGATGTACGAGGTATCTGTTTCGAAGCCAACTGTTCAGTGTTCGTTCATTATGTGGATGTTGGAATGGTTAATCATATTTAATGAATTTGACACTAGGTCTTTTGTGAAGGTGAGAGAGACAAATTAGTGGCTAAGCCTGAATGCCCATACCATATGATATAGAGTAATCCAGAGAATACAGTCTGATTTGGAAATATGGGGTATTTTACATAATTTTACGAAGACATGTTTGTTCTGGCATGACCAGGAGATAAAGCGTTACTTCTAACGATGTACTTTACTTTGGACGCTTTAGTGAGTGAAAGTGCTGCGGCACAAGGAAGATAAAAAGAGCCAGAACGTATCATTGTACACACATGCCCCGATTCTCATGATCTTTCATTAAAAGAAAAAAATAAGATAAACTTAGTAACCTACCACTACACATGGGTTTATAGATTACTTCCTTTTTTCTTCTTTTATTTCTTTTTTTTTTTTTTTTAGAGAGAGAGAGAGAGAGAGAGAACAGCCGTATACAGAGATCTATATATGCATGTCTGTAGTAGTGTGCTCTGAGATGTCTAGTCTGTGGCAAAGACACTAAGGGCTCAAGCATAATCTCATCACAGGTAGCGATTCTAATCCATTGCACCATAGTGGCTGCTGTCTCTTTAGACATACTCTGAAGTGATGACATGGATGATGAAAGTTTTGTCAGATAGCCGAATGTGATCTGAAAACCTGCTGGGCTAAAAACGTATTTCATGAGCTAGCAGGGGACAAATTTTTTCACTCATTATCATGGCTCAGCACAGTTGTCCCCTCTTTCTCTCTGGCTTGCCAAATAAAATGTCCTGACTCTGTTTCCATGCAGACCCTCAGCCATACTCTGGCTTGCCAAATGAAACGTCCTGTCTCTGTTTCCACGCAGACCCTCAGCCATATGAGTATGATATGACAGACACAGTGAGCTCATTTGCAGGTTCATTGCTGAATTGGAAATGTCTTCTGTACTAGGGAATTCAGGCAAGCATTTTTTTTTAGGGAAGTCAAAATCATGTTCCACTCAAATGCAGTGTTCTTTGTTGTTGATGCAGTAATTTTTTTTTTTTGTTTCTTAAAATTATAGATTTGTTTTCAAGTAACTGAATCTTAGTGAAGTTTGTTCACAGCATTTTGGGACAGTTTATCTTGTTCTTGCACAACAGTTTGCAAATTGTTTTTGTGGTCGTTCTGCAATAATGGTAAAATTCCTAAGGCCTCGTATATGTCAGGGGTTCTTGGCTCCACTGCTGTTTGTAAATCAAACATTGGCAACAACAGTACAACAATTTAGGTTTGAGTTTACATGAAAAAAACAAAAGCATTTTGTCACCCTTAGATGAGTGATTTTTGTGTGTGTGTTTTTCAAAGTAAATGGCTCTGTCAAGGTGATCAGCCCATCTTCTTCACCTGTGTGTTAGTTACTTCTTCTGCCACGGTGGTTATGCTTTCGTATCAGAGGTTCCACTAGACTGACATGCACCAGTCTGACTGTTAAATTTTTGTTATATCAGTGAAAATGTCTCTTGAGGCAAGTTCATATAAAATAAAGAAAGATACCTTCTGTGTAATTTAATGCAAGGTATGTAAACCTACATGTGCCACCTGTTTCTCTCACATCTCTTCCTTCTGTTAGCTATAAACTTTTCACTTTCATTCACAGGGAGGGAAATGAGAGGGGGGGGGTGGTGAGGCTAGGAGGGAAAGGGGTTGAAGGACATTTCAGTAGGCTGTTTAGTGGTCATCTAAGGAGTTCAATACCAGTTTGTTGCCTGACAGCCGTTACCCCCCTGCCCCCCCCCCCCCCCCCCCCCCCCCCCCCCCCCTTTTTTTTTTTTGACTGCTGGTACCATGCAGCAGTAGTTTTAATAGACAGCAGAAGCCGTGTCTATTGGGTGTTTTTTTTTTGTGTACATGTCTGTCTGTAAGATTAGATGAAGTAAAAAAAAAAAAAAAAAACAACTGAAGCAGTTTTAATTAAATGTGATAGAAAGATAGAATGTGGCCAAACTTTTGGGTGGATCCATTCACTGCAGGCAGAAGTCAGAGCTCTGCTGAGTGCCATTCTTTTCTTTCTTTTTCTTTTTTTTTTGCGCTCTATTTGTTGGCCAGATATGACAAAAAGATTCATTAAACTTGATGGCGTGTGGCCCAAGGCTAAGTCCATTTAGTTTGGGAGTGGACCCATGCTGTGGATCTGGATTAAATGGCAGATCCAGGATCTGTTCAGTAGAATTGATTTTTGATGAACCATGTAGGCGAAAAGACAACAGAATATGGACCAATTAGGAACCAGTTTGGATCTGGATTAAGGGCTGATTCAGGAACCATGCAACTGTGGTGGTCTGCACTTTCTCAGGTGCCTTTAAAAAAAAAAAAATCATTATTATTATTTTTTTTTTACTATGGATCTTTCGTGAATTTTCTGTTCAGTGTGTTGACAAGTACTGTGCATTATATCATGATTTAATCAGTTAATGTTTTTTGATATCAAGGGTAGAACCTGGTACAAAACTGTTGTCAGTTTGGGTCAGAATCCAAGAGTGTTCGGGTGATGTGTGCAGTGTGTAAGGGCTGATACACTAGCAGCAGTAAAGGATGAGCCAGAGATTCTGCATGCAGTTGCCTGTATCAGGGAGAGCTTCACTGCATGGGCCATCATGATCCTTTATGATGCATTATTGTATTTACCTGCTCTCCCTTTGATGGTCACACAGTCATTTTCTTATTCAAGTTGAAGCTTTCATTCTATTGTTATGTGTATATTGTGCAGCTCAGCAAGAGTATCTGTTCTCATTCTGAGACCATTCTAAGAAATTGTGTTGCTCTCTTAATGAATTTGGCACATAGAAATGCACACTTGCACACAGAAACATACACCTGCATGTATACATGCAGACGTACATGCTTGCATTTAAAATTTCACACACACACACACACACACACACACACACACACACACACACACACACACACACACACACACACACACACACACACACACACAGTACACAAAACAACACACACATAGAAATGGACTCACACACTAGTACATTACATCTATAGACTGCTTTAAGTTGCAGAGGAATGTAGTCACTTGCATACTTCATAAAATGCGAATTCAAGTTAAGCCTGGGTGAGTACACAATCGGTTGTATATGCATGGATGCACATCATTCCTATTTGTTCGAATAAGAGCAAGCATGCACACACACACACACACACACACACACACACACACACACACACACACACACACACACACACACACACACACACATGCATACACGCACGCATGCACATATACATGCACACATTCACACAAGCAGTCACACACATGTGTACACACACACACACAGACACACATACACACAAACACACACACATACACACACACCACATACACACAGACACAGACACACACACACACACACACACGCACGCACACACGCATGCAGGCAGTACCGTATATATATATTTTTTTCTGCAGCTAGCCTAAAGATGAGTGCTGGTCCATTGGTGGTGGAGATTATCTGCACGTGCATGCTGGCAGCATTTCTTCTTCATCGCTATGGTGACCTGAGGAAACAGCATGTCTTGGTTACCTGGCAACCTTCATTGCCTGGTACTTCTCCCTGATGATTATCTTCATTCTACCTCTGGATGTCTCCTTGGTGAGTGTGTGGGACTTATCACTTTTACCTTGTATAATGGAGAATTGTCTCTATAAACAAGATGTTTATTTTTCAGGTTTAGTTCTTCGAAGTTCAATTAAATGTACACACAAATATGAATGTGGACAGTAGTAGTATCATTGAAGCAGACAGAATTGTTTTTACATTTGTGTTTTAAATGGGGAAAGTCACAAAAACTTAGCTTACTAGGCTTTTTGTCTTTTTAGTTACTTCTCTATCTCTCTTACTCTCTTTTCTGTCTCTGTCGGTCTGTCTATCTGTCTCTTTGTCACATCCACCACCCTGCCCCTCCTCCCTGATAGCTTTCTTTCTGCCTCTTTGTCTCTCATGCTGTCTCTTTTTCTTTGTCCATCTCTGTTGTCTGTCTGTCTCTCACCTCTGTTTTTCTTTTTCTGTCTTTCTGCCTATCCATATTTCTGTCAGTCTCTCCCTTCCTCCTCATTCCCTCCCACCGTCTCTTTCTTGTCCTTTCTCTCTCTTTGTCTCTCAGTCTCTCTTCATCTCTTTCCTTTTATTCTGTATGTAAAAGGTATAATTTATTAGTTTTGTATATTTCCTTGCCACCCAAAATGTAAGAGCATTTATTTTCCACATGGACCACCAGTGACTGTGACATACTGCAGGTTTATGTGGATGTGAAATCTGGAAACAAATACATTCACAGATGCAGTGGACACTGTCAGTAATGACATCCAGAAATCCTTTAACAGTGGATCTTTTGAGGAGTCTTTTCAGGGAGTAAAAAAGTGTAGTGCAACAATTTCTGGGTTGTAAAACCACACTTTTCCCTCTCTCTGACAGCCCTTGAGGCTGCCACACTGGAGGTAGCCTGTTAAGTGATGTTTGAAAATTGACAACTTTTTTTTTTTCATGGGTCTGCAGTTTCAAATTCAAATTGAAGCAACCTTGTCACCAACTTTGAAAGCCAGCAGCTGATAGAAATGTTGTATCCAGCAAGTTAGCTTAATCAATGTTGATTACCTAGAGGACTGTAGACAAGCTGCATTGTGGAGGACTGATGTTTGCTGTCATTGTGATACACAGAACGGAGTGAAACCTCCTGTGTATGAAATGAAATATAACATCCCGTACCCTTACGACCTCCACCGGCTTTTGTAGTTGAATAACACAGCATGACTGGTTGAGGTTGTACAGGATGTCTGTTTCACTCTGTTTGTGTGTGTGTGTGTGTGTGTGTGTGTGTGTGTGTGTGTGTGTGTGTGTGTGTGTGTGTGTGTGTGTGTGTGTGTGTGTGTGTGTGTGTGTGTGTGTGTGTGTGATAAGCTCCTTAAGTTCATGACCATTTCTGTGACATAATTAGCTGAAACTTGAAAGAGGTATATTCCTTCTGGTATTGATCTTATGGAGAGAGCTTCAAGTAGGCAACAAGTGTGGCTCTTTTAAAAAAAAATGCTTTCCAAAATTTTAGTTTATAAGAAAAAAGTCTACTTTCTTTGTTGTTTTTTGTAATACTTCAGTCTTCAATGCTGGCCTTAAAAGAGAACATCCAGCCGAAATGTGCTGACAACTGACACTGTCAGTTGTACTTGTAGCCATCTTCCTGATGCCAGTTTTGTTGGGCCGTAAAGATCCATCATCTGCCATTTATCTAGCTTTGCTGAAGAGGAGTTAAAGCACTGAAACAGGAGTCTAAACTAGTCTAGAACAACAGTTCCCTTCAGGATAGGACTGTTCAAGCGCCCATGAGTATTCCCCTTCCAGGGGAGGTAATGGTACTGAAAGAAGCATCCACCTGCAAAGAACATTTGATGTTCCCACCAGGCTGCCTTTCTCTCTTTTAACACACACAATTTCCCAACTTTTTTTTGTTTGTTTTGCTGTCCCATCTTCTGTGCCACCTCAGTGGCATTTGCTACCACGCCACTCATTCTGACACCCCATCCGCAGCCACAGCCCGGTCAGTCCCACAGCAGCCCCGGCACCGGCAATCCACAGGGACCAGTCAGTGTCAATTCGTCGAGAGGCAACCCACCGGTGGAGACACTGCATTGCTGCCGAGTCACTTCGGTGGTGTTCAGTGGCACCTATTGATTCAACATATAGGGACACCACCTGCTAAGCCCCTACTGACGACAATAATTACTTAGTTGCGGAGCCGGCGTGAGTGAGCTCCCCCACAGAGGGCGCCACCAAGTCCATCCAGTGACAGCCCGTATGGACTCACCGATACTGATGACCCCAACGGAACCAAACCAAGGCCACAGATGTGGGGAGGACATCGAAACTAAGGTCACCATGAGAGCAGAGCATGAAGGGCCACTGAATTTGAGACTTTTTAACCATCCTTATTCCACAGTAACAAAGCAGAGATAACTTGCTCCCGTCCGTATTTCCAGTGTAAGAAACACTTCTTTCAGTTTGGTTTACTCCTGCTTTGCACAGTGTTACTTTATCACTTGAATCGTTTATAGATAGCTAAAACGCAAGTATCCTTTGTCTGGTCGGTCAGATCGGCTAGTTTTATCAATTTCACAGAGCTTTTTTGGGAAAAAAAAGGGCATGATGATTACCACCATATATAAGGGAACTTAGTTACGGCAGATGAAGTTGCAGTGTTGTTTATGAATCATGGCAGGACTGATGAAGCAAATGGAGGCAGCCTGATGGATGGAAGTGGCAGTAGACAATTTGAACCCTACTCAGAAAATGAATCTGAACCCAACATTCCTTAAAACACATGAAAACATTTCATTGCATCAATAAAAGAAAAAAATCAAATAAATGAAGAGGTAATAGTTGAAATTCCGTAAGTCATTATTCACTTGTAAGTAATCCAATTTTTAGCTGTGGATGATATGAAAGTAAGTAAGCTTGAAGTGTTTCTGTGTTAAGCTATAAGATTCTACCACACCACCTGCTTGTAGCACTCACCAGAGAATTCGTATGATGTGTGATTTTGGAGTAAGGATGGCAGTACATAAGCTGCTATTTGATAAATTTCGTTAATAGTGACATTGTGTATACTGCATATTTTACAGAACAGTTTTAATTCAAATGTTTGAATATGGTCTATTCATTATTTTCTTGTATCTCAGTGTATGACAACCCTAGAAAAGGCCCTGTGTGGTCATCTGGGGGTGGGATGAAACATAATCGAAAAAAGGCCCTGTGTGGTCAAACCTAGAAAAGGCCCTGTGTGGTCATCTGGGGGTGGGATGAAACAGTAATCGAAACACTGCTGACCTGGTTCCTTTTCTAGTTTGTAAATTTACACATCACTTTGATAGCATGGTGGCGTTTGTGAGAACAAATTTTGTGATTCCCTAGCAGATGAGTTAGTAAGTTTATTTTGATTTTCTTGGTGATTTATGATCTGATAGATAAGTGGGGTTTTTGTTTTTTTTTTGGGTTGATTCCTGATCAGGTGTTTTTTTGGTGATTGTTAATCAGGTGGGTTAGTTTGTTCTCTTGGTGGTTTCTAGTTTTACATTTACTTTGTTTTTAAGGCGATTCCGTATCTGAGGGGTTAGATTATTTTCCAAATGTTATCTAATCTGATATCTAGTTTGCTTTTATGGTGATTGCTCGGCTGATGTTCAGTTTCTTTTCATGTTGATTCCTCATCTGATGTTTAGCTTCTTTTCAAGGTGATTTCAAATCTAGTATTTTGTTTATTCGCACGGTGTGATTCCTAATCTTACATTTAGCTTGTTTTCATGGTGATTCCCTATCTGATTTAGTCAGTGTATCTTTTAATCTGATGTTTGATTTGCTTTCATGACAATTTATAATCTGATATTTAATTTGCTTTTAATGTTTTATAGTGATTTTTAAAAACTGATATTGAATTTGTTTTCATTGTGAGTTCTAATCTGATGTTAAGCTTATTTGCATGGTGACTTGTGATCTTTTCATAGTCATTCCAGATTTGATGTTTGGTTTGTTTTCTTGGTGATTTCTGAGCTGATGTTTAGTTTGTTCTCATGGCAGTTCCTAATATGATGTTTAGTTTGATGTCTTGGTAACTTCTAATCCAGTGTGAAGTTTGTTTTCATAGTGACTCCTGATCTGATGTTTATTTGTTTTTTTTTGTGTGTGTGTGTGCATGACAGACCTTTTACCGCCAGTGTCTGTTCGACAATGCTGCTGCAACCACCACACCCTCCCCCCCACCACCACCATAGCCACTGCCAACCTCACCCACCCCCCTGCTCCAGTCCCTACTACTCTCCACCCGGCCCCCCTCGTACGGCGGGATGTCAATGGCAGTGTGCCTGTCTCCTCTTCCCTGACAGTTGACGGGGCTTCTGCGTCAGCTGGAGATGGGGTGTCCTCTGTGGAGAGTGTGGTGGAAAGCGCGGGGCGCCGTGTGTGAACAGCCACTGAGCTATGTGTCAGACAGCGTCCTGCCGGCCTTGTGGCGGGTGATCTATTGGACTTCCCAGGTGTTAACATGGTTAGTTTACATCTCCTCTCCACCTCAACATCCACAATGCACATACACACTGTATGTGTGTGTGTGTTTGTGTGTGTGTGTTTATATGTGTGTTTGTGTGTGTGTGTGTGTGTGTGTGTGCGTATATGTTGCGTTCATTCATCCTTCAGTTTAAGCTCTTTTCACTCAAACTTAGACAGAAGACAAGAAAAGGGAATTGAGTGTAGTTTTGGTGAGTGTGTGTGTGTGTGTGTGTGTGTGTGTGTGTGTGTGTGTGTGTGTGTGTGTGTTTTCCTGGACTGCTGAAGCATTTTATGATACTCTGTCTAACAAATTTGATGATCGTGCATGGGTTAATGTATGTGTATGCATATAGGGCAGTAGATGTTTTGATAATGGTTTATCTGATCAATTCAAACAGTAGTTTTGTGTGTTCTGAATTCAGGTTGATCTTACCCATGATATGTGTGTGTGTGTGTGTATGTGTGTGTATGTGTGTATGTGTGTGTGTGTGTGTGTGTGTGTGTGTGTGTGTGTGTGTGTGTGTTCTTTATTCAGGTTGATCTTACCCATGATGCAGTCCTATTCCAATGCGGGAGACTTCACTGTTCTGGGGAAGATCAAGTCAGCCTTGATAGAGAATGCCATTTTCTATGGCACCTACCTCCTCATCTTCGGCATCTGCCTCATCTACGTGGCAGCCAGACCTGACCTTGACATTGACGGGTAGGTCGGCCATTGTGGGCCAGAAACTTGAAAGTTTAAAAGAAGGTAATGGAACAGATACAGTGTCGCATATTGAAAAGTAACTATGTACATAAGCAGAAAAGCTCTGCGATGGTAAAGGGAAAAGTTGAAAACATGTACGACACAAAAGGTTGTACATATTAGTGGGGAAAGTAAAAAACTATAAGTGAAATTGAAAAGGTCCCCAAAACCACAGCTCGAAGTTAAAGGTCATTAATGTGAATGCAAAGCTCTTGAATGTTGTTGTACAGGAGAAAATTAAAATCATCTTGTAGGATCTGAAAAGCCCTTGATGTTGTACAGGTGAAAATTAAAATCATCTTGTAGGATCTGAAAAGCCCTTGATGTTGTACAGGTGAAAATTAAAATCATCTGTAGGATCTGAAAAGCCTTGATGTTGTACAGGTGAAAATTAAAATCATCTTGTAGGATCTGAAAAGCCCTTGTTTGTTGTATAGGGAAAGTCAGACATCATTGGTATGACATTACTTTGATAAAGACTGCTGAATCACTGGAAAACAATTCAGATAAAATTGTATAATACAGGTGCAATAGAGAAAATTTTTTTCCATATTGAATCTGTAATACACAATTTTATTAAATTCATCATCGGTACGATGGAAAAGCTCTTGGTTGTGGTGTAGGAGAAAGTCACATGTCATCAGTGTGATTGGAAAGCTCCTGGATTTTCCAGGGGAAAGACAAAGGTCACAGGTATGGCTGAAAAGTTTCTGAATATCACCAGTGGAAAATTGTTGATATTTGGTGGAACTGAACAGCTTTTGGACGCTGTAGTGGAGATGATGTGACTGAGAAGCTCTTGGGTATGAAAGAAAAATCTTTATAGATCATTGATGCCCTGAAAGCTGTCAGATGTTCTGGAAAAAGTTAAAGGTCATAGATGTTACTGATAAGTCTTTGATGGTGTGCAGGGAGTTATTGGACGCAACTAGTGAAAGTTAATGTTTATGGGTATCACGGACATTACCTAGGGTAAGTTAAGGTGTGATGAAAAAGCTACTCAGTGACCTGCAGTACATAGGGCTGTCAGTGTGTTTGTGCTGATGCTAAAGAAATGAGATAAATAGGTAACCAGCCAAAGATATAAAAATGTCCACGGATATACTAGGGAAAGCTCAAGATTTTAGATGCAACATTAGCCTTATGCAGATTATGTACAGGCTGGCACTGATATTGGATTGAGATGAACACATCAACAAAGTTCTGTTGGCTGTTTCAGGGAGAAGCTGAAGATTATCGGCGTGACTGCCAGTAACACATGGGGGCTGTTTGTGCTGGTACTGATGTTGGGTTACGGGCTGGTGGAGGTGCCCCGCTCCATGTGGAACAATGCTAAGCGCGGCCACAAGCTCTCCGCCACCTACTTCAAGATCGCCAAGCTCAGCACCGAGAAGACCGAGGCTGAGGAGGCCTTGGAGGATGTCCTGGAGGTCAGTGGCTGGGCGTGCCGATTCGGAGAGGGGGAAGGATAGGAAAAGAGGGGGTCAGCCTTTTTTTTTTTTCTATCATGAAATGGTGCCTCAAAAAACAACTTTTTTTCTGTTCACCACTGACGAAACCAAAACCTTGATATGCAAACATAGTCGAAGCTTCTTGAATGTACACTTTCTAGAAGAGCGGTGTTCTTGATAGGATCAGTGTAAAGGAAGTGGATCGTAAGGATGCCATACCACTACCTTGAACTACGGCATGACTCATGAAGCTGAAATCAGCGTGTTCATCAGTTTGCTTTTGCTGTTTAGTTGAACAGACATTTTGGAAAGCGGCATTGACTTGCCCCTTTCCAGACCCATTTTCAAAGGAGTTCTATACTCACAGAAATGAAAGCTGTGCAGAAATGTGTAGATGTGCTGTATCTTTCCCATTCTTTATGTATATTTCCCCCTCCTAAAGTTGTTAATATTTCTTGATGTTGTCCTTTCTATCCTCTCTGTTTTTCTCTCTCCCATTCATCTGCCATTTCCTCAGTCCCCCCCCCCCACCCCCCACCCCCTTTCTCCCCCCCTCCTTGCCTCTTGGCCTCAGTGTTTCTCCCCATTAACCAGAAAAGGAAATAGTGAATCAGACAGGTGAGCACAGACCAGTCTGTTGCCTGTGTTTATGTTTTGGATCTGTGTTTTTTACAGGAGATCCGGCGATGTGCTGACAAGATCCGTTACAACAGTCCCCTCCGACCTCACATGGACACTGTCCTGTCCAAGGTAACACGGTCAATGCACTGAGAGAATGATCTTGATGACTTTTTTTTTTTTTTTTTTAAATTCCCTTTGTTAACCTTTTAAAGAATTTTGACTGCCATGTGTAAATGACCAAGGTGTTGTCATGACAATTCTTTAGTTAACTATCAGTGACAACTTTGATTAAGAAAGAATGTTCATAATGGAATGTGAACATTATCAGTATCAGCTTTGTAAAAGCGAAACATAGGTAACTAGTTTCCTTTGAAGAAATGACCAAGCCCAAGTGTTTAAGGCAGTAACATTGCAACAGATGTTCAGAAGCATTCTGTAAATCAACAACCAATGGATTGAATTTAAAAAGACATACTTTCTCTGTCTTTTTGTCTCTGTCTGTCTCAGTTTGTCTTTCTTTGCCTGTCTGTCTCTCTGTCAGTGTCTGTGTGTCTGTCTGTCTGTTTAGCGGTTTGTCTCTCTCTCTCTCCCAACCCCTCTCTCCCTCCCTCTCTCTCTTTGAGATTATTTCAGCAAACCCTGTTATATCAGTTTGGAGTGAACTGGTGAAGGAAATGTATTGTGCGTCGTGTTTGGTAGTGTCCGGAGAGCACCCGCCGCCGCTCGTTACGCACTACAAACCTGGATGACTATGAGGATTACGGGCCTTCCTCTTCTCCTGACCTCTCCGTCTCACCCTCGTCAAGCTCCATAAAAAGGTATATTTCCTTAACCTTTTACTGAAGTTTTTTTCAAAATGTACTCATCTGCTTTAAGTGCTTTAAGCCACCTTGAGTTCAGATGATTCGAAAGAAAAAAATCTACAGTCCCTTGTCACAGTCACTCAGTAATTGCATTCAACATAAATGGAGACAGAAAAGAAAAACTTTTGCAAATGGCAGCTGCTTCTTTGGTAGTGGTATGTCCTGCAACAGAATGTCCTGATACTCAAACGTTCCCAAATGACTTATGGAAATAAGATATAGGGTCATGCTGAAGGTGCAGAATAAAGTAGAACAATAGAAAAGTGATAATGGTGGATGCGTAGAAGGGGTTTGAAGAATATGATGAGAGATTAGGATGTACAGTTGGTGCAGGGGAGAAAATGATAGGCAAACACTTTTTTTTTTTTCAGTAAAACTTTACCAGTGCACTTCTTGTTCCTCCTTCCCCACCCCCCACCCCCTATTTTTTTTTCAGTTGAAATCTAATGCTGTGTGCATTGTCTGTCCACACAGAAACCGTAAATAAAGGTGGATGAAGGAGACTGTTACCAACAATAATCAGGACACAGCATTTGTGGAAAGTTTGAGGGGAGTTTGACACAGAACACCCCCAGTGTGACACCCACACACCCACACACACCACACACACACACACACACATACCCCACCATTTTCCCATCTCTGGAATCGGCAGTGACACAGCGTGAGAGTGGTGTGATGTTCGGTGTGCAGACTGTTGCTGACAATAATCAGAACACAATGATCTTGGGAAAATTTGGGTGTAGTTTGACAGTGAACAGGCTGTATGTCGCCCACACACACACACATGCCCCACCATTCATCCCCCCTTCCCCCCTCCCCCCCCCCCCCCTCCCCCCCCCCCCCTTTAAAGAGTGAAGAAAGCTCTGTGGTGCATTCCATGTCATGTTCCGCTCTCAATGAAACGTATTCTGTTAGAGTGTTGGGACTTGCATGATGTGAGACATAGACCATTTACAGCAGACGCCATGAAAACCTTGTTCAGAGATGTCCCGTCTGATGCGATCTTTGAATATCTGAGGGAGGTTAACACTTTTCATCTGATCTGAGATTTCACAGTAGAAATATCTTTAACAAAACTGTGGGTGTGTTTTTAGAAGGTGTATTTTAAAGGGTTGTGTGAATGAATGACTTGTGAATTGACTTCAACGTGGTGACAGCCCTGATATGGCCCTTAGCGGTCAGCTTGGCTATAACACTGCCTTACCTTACCTCCCCCACCTCTGGAATGGGCAGCGACGCAGTGCGAAGGTGGTGTGATGTTCTGTGCACAGGTGATGCGTAGCCTTCAGCTGCAGCGGCGCACGCAGATCCAGTGGAACAGCCTGATGGCCATGGCCTTCAGCCTGGAGGAGGTGGAAGAGAACATGAGGGATCCCCACTGCTGCTTCAAGTCCACCGCCACCTCCACCTCCCAGACCCCCGCCCTGGGGCTGCTGCAGGTCATCTACACCCCCACTGTTGGTGAGATGATGGGGTGTGTGTGTGTGTGTGTGTGTGTGTGTGTGTGTTTGTGTAGGTGCGTGCATGCGTGCAGGCGCGTGTGTGCATGCGTATGTGTGTGTGTGTATGTCTCTGTGTGTATGTGTGTCTGTGTTTTGTGTGTGTGTCTGTGTGTGTGTGTGTGTGTGTCTGTGTGTGTGTGTGTGTGTGCAAGATCTACAAGCCTGTGTTTTCTTTTTTTCTCCAGTTCCTAATCATTTGTGCAGATTGAATATTCTGTGTCAGCCCCCCACCTTGTGTCATTTACTGTAACAAAACTACATGAGTGTCATGAAAAAAAAAAACTGTCTGTAGCTTTTCTTGTTATTTAGTTAAATTTTTGTATGCAAAAATCTTAGAAATACTGCTGGATGGCAGTGACAAGAAATTGTGAACACTGACTGCCATCAAGCAAAGGGCCTACTGCACTAAAAACAACCATGAATGTGTAGGAGGGAAAGAGAAAAGAAAGGAAACATTACTCTGTACTTGATAAAAAGATATGTCTGCATCTTCAGTGAAAGGGCAAACACTCCTACACCTGTCCTCTCTGTCCACAGAGTGGTACTGGAAGTGTCGAGTGCGGGCGTACTTTTACATGGCGCTGTCGCTGGTGCTGATGGTGCTGTCATTCATGGTGGTGTGGTCCGAGTGTCTCTTCTTCATCAAGTCCCCGGTCCTGTCTCTTTTCGCGCCGTCTTCATCAACCTGGCTCGAAACAACTATGACTACGCTTACATTGAGGTGAGGCATTTTGATTGGTTGGTCCCCAAGTGATCTTTGACCATTTTGCTAATTTTTGTTTCTTTTTATTAAATCTACAACATTCCTGTAACTACGGAAAAAATTTTTTAGAGCACCAAATAACTTAAAATAAATTTTGAAACTTTGATTTAAAAAATGAAAAAAAATTCAAGCAAATATTACAAGTCAAAGTCACACCAAATTTTGTTGATGGATTCAGAGGCGACTGTGCTGATGATGAATTGTCCATAACTAAATGAAGTAACATTAAAAAGTCCTTAAAAATCAGGCTTTTGTTGAAAGGTCTTTAAAAAGTCCTTAAATTTGTCACTGCCTATGATTTTAAATAGAGTCTGTAAAAATCCTGAGTTTGTTTAAAAAAAAAAAGGCTTGAAATTGAATTTTAAACAAAAGAAGTTGGAGTTAAGATCGACGATCTCACCGATGCGTCGTGTGCTATAGGTCAAAACACCAGAGTTACCGGCCTTCATAGCACATGCGAGTATGTGAATGAATGTTCCACCATTTTGAAATTGAGAAGTCAGCATGCTGGCGAAGTGTTTGTTTATCATGGTTTGGCAGGAAAAAGACGAGTACAAAGAATGGCTGGCAGACCCAGGTGGAGACAGAAGCAAGGCCTTTTGCAGCATTTGCAAGAAGATCATAGACATAATTACAATGGGAGAATTGGCTGTAAATAGCCATAGAAAAAGAAAAAAAATCACTGCGACCTGATGAAGGCTTCATATCCTGCAGTTCGTGTTTTGAGTTTTTTTTTTTTTTTTAAATTCTACAATGAGCGACCAGCCATTACTTCTAGCAGTTCACCATCTGCAGTTCATCAACCAACAGAACTGCTCCAGCTCGGATATCAGTGAACAGCCTGAGCCATATTAAAATAGAGGCAATGAAATCTGAAATACTGAGGATTTTAAAAGTAGTGATAAGTCAATTACAGCTTTCGTTCGTGTGAAAGCAGTTCAAATCTGTTCTAGCGAATGTTCTCAGACTGTGCAGTTGCCAAACAGTTTCAGTGTGGAGAAAGAAAAACTTGCATCCTCTCAGTGTTTTGATGTTTATGCCCCCAGTGTTGTGACGTGTAGAGTTTTAGTTATAGAGGCTTTTACCCTCAGTGACTTCAAACAAACATGTATGACAAGAACTGAAATTCTTATGGATGTCAGGCAAACAAACATTTTTTGTCAACTGCAAGATTGGAGGATCTGTTGTGTACAGCAAACATTTTCAAACATTTTTGTCAATTGATCACAAGAAGTGAGAATCCTACTTTGCTCTGCTGTAGTGTAACAAACAAACATTTGTGTCTATACTTACATTGACAATAACAGCTGAGATTCCTAAAATCTATGTTCGCAGAGGATCCATGATGTGAGTATTGAAGAGTAACAGCAAATGATTTAATTTGTGTCTGAATTTCATTATTATTTTACTTAAAATTATCCGTGAAGTCAGTCCTTAAATTAAAAAAAAGGTGATTCAAAAGTCCTTAAAAAGTCCTTAATTTTTTTGTGTTGTGTGTGTGTGTGTGTGTGTTGTGTGTTGTGTGTGTGTGTGTGTGTGTGTGTGTGTGTGTTTTGTGTGTGTGTTGTGTGTTGTGTGTGTTTTGTGTGTGTGTGTGTGTGTGTGTGTGTGTGTGTGTGTGTGTGTGTGTGTGTGTGTGTGTGTGTGTGTGTGTGTGTGTGTGTGTGTGTGTGTGTGTGTGTGTGTGTGTGTGTGTGTGTGTGTGTGTGTGTATGTGTGTGTGTGACAGACAATGATGTTTTTTTCATAAATCTTCTTCCTAACTTTTTGTCATCTTGATTGAAAATTCGAAAGCAGTAATGGTCACGCTTGTTAAATCTTTCTCATGCATGTTCATAGTCCAGCTGTTCTGTTCTGACTTTTACAGAGAGAGAGAGAGAGAGAGAGAGAGAGTCATTGATTTTCTGATTTGATTTTATTTGATTGATTTAATGATGGGTTGATTTTGTTGTGTGTTTATAGGTAGGTGTTTTTCATGACAAAAAAGTTTTTTCTTCATGTGGCAACCCAGAAAGAACTGCGCACAGTAGGTGAGGCCCATGATTTAATAAGATTGCCATGGTCCCATTATTTTCAGGAAATCATCTATATTTTCATCTTGCTGTTGCTTTTTTCCAGCTGGCCTCCATCCTGACCATCGCCTACCTGTGCTTCTGCGCCTACTACAGCGTCTTCAAGATCCGCATCCTCAACTACTACTACATCGCCCCCCACCATCAGACTAACGAGCACAGCCTCATCTTCACCGGCATGTAAGTCCGCACTCTGTCAACCTTGAGAAGATGGGAAGGGGTGGAGATGGGAATGGACGGGGTTGGAGAGGGGGGGGGGGGGAGGAGTCGGAGGGAGAAGTTTTAGTTTTTTAAGAAAGTGCCATGGATTCCATACTGCACTGTAACTGCTTCACTATGATGCCACAGTACATTTGCGAAAAGTAATAAATGAAAAGAAATAGAGGGATAAGAATCAATAGTGAAATGATAAAAAAAGAGGAAAGTAGCGTGAGTACTTTCTTAATAAGAACTAAAAAAAAAAGCAAAAGGGAAAAAAAAAGAAAAAAAGTGGAAAAAAAAAAAAAGAAAAATTAAGATAAAATGATAAAGAACAGAGAGAAAGAAAGAAAAAAAAAAAAAAAAAATCATTAAGATATGATAATAAAGACCAGAGAAATGAAAGGTTGAATGGGAGCGTGAGGGGCGAGACTTTTCTGTCTTTTGTGTCTCTTTAGTGCTACTCCTTCCATTCTTTCATTCTTTCTGCGTACGCAGGCTGATACTCCTGCAGATGCTGTCTGTATAGACAGGCAGTGGAGTCTTGTGTGTATGACCGTTTTTTATCCCGCCATTAAGGCAGCCATACTCCATCTTCAGGGAAGGTGCATGTTATGTGTAAAGTGTCATCCATACCAACGGCCAAACTGGCCTTCTCTTCCGAAAGTTGTGATGGGATTTTACGTGTGTGCAAGGTGTTATGCGTGTGTTCAACACGGAACCTCGGTTTATAGTCTCATTTGAAGGACTGTATGGGGAATGGAGTCAGAACCAATGTTAACTCTGAGGGAAAAATCCCCCTGTACTGAAATTCGAACCTGCAACCCCAGGATCATGAGTCCAGCGCTCTTACAACTGAGCTATTCCGGCCCCACTCCTTCATTCCATTCCACTAATTCCAGTTCCCTTGTACACACCCGCATGCACGCTGGTTCAGTCACTGCCTCTGTGCTGACAGTCCACAGGGAGCAATCAGTATCAGATCATTACAAGGCAACCCACCAGAGGAGACCCTGCACTGCTGTTGGGTCACTTCTTTTTTTAGTGTTCAGTGGTGCCTGTTCTGATTTAGTGCACTTGAGACTCCATCTACTAAGCCCCCTCCTCCCTCCCCTTACCCCGACTGATGACAAAAATGTTTAATCAAGAGATGGTGAGAGTGAGGGCTCTCCACTAGTACACACCTGGTGAATGACAGTTTGTAAAGAAACAGGAGCACATTGATAATGAAAGAGATGAAGGAAGGTAGAGGGAGATGAATGGAGAACAAGTGAATGAGCTTATTTAAGAGAAACATGCAACAAAGCAGAAAAACACACACACACACTCACAAATGTGATATTTAACATGCTGTTGAAAAATGGAAAAACAAAACAATAAATAAATACCCATGTAGAAAAAAAGTTAGAAACAAAATCACATGTAGACAGAACTTTAGGGTGCAGAATTCGTGAATAAGATTTTTTTTTTTCTGTGAACGCCATGACGTATGTAACTGATTTACAACAGGTCAGTTAGAAACATCTTTGAATATCTTGCCAGACTATTCAGCTAGGCAGAGATTGACTATAGACAGGCATGTATGGAGAGGATGATTTTGGGGAATGAACTCGGTGTAGGATTATGTACTAAATTTAATTCAATATGATCTAGGTGATGAATTTCATCTTAATTTTCAATGTCAGTTTTTCCATACAAGTAAGAAATGGCCAAAATCATAATAGAAAATACAACAGTGTTTCTGTTTTTCTTTCAATTAGAAACTGAAAATAAACAACTTGTAGAAGTAAGGATGTTTTCATACTCATGAAATAAATCAACTCATGCGTTTATCATTCAAGAAAGAAAAAAGGGGCCCTAAACCAATCCTTGCTACAAAAAGGTATGTGTTATGCATGAATCTTCTTCTTGTATGGGAACTGGTTTTTGCTGGTCAATTAAATTTTCTCCTCTAAAAATATGTGTGTGTGATATAAGTGCATTTCTTCTTGGTTATTTATTCTGATGGGATCTTTTTGTTATCTGGCTAAGTAACTTTTTGCCTTTATTTAATGCTACCAGTAAGCTATTGCCTTGCGTGAAGTATATGCTGGAGAGTGTTAATGTGTAGGAGATAAAGAAATCTGTGTTATCAAAGCCAGTGAAATGCATGTTGAAGGGCAGTGGTGTGTGTGTGTGTGTGTGTGTGTGTGTGTGTGTGTGTGTGTGTGTGTGACAGGATGCTGTGTCGTCTGACCCCACCCATGTGTCTGAACTTTCTGGGCTTGATCCACCTGGACAGTCATGTGACCCGCGCCTTCGACATCCAGGAGACTTCATACACCAAGGTACGCTGGTAGACGGACAGCTGGCTGCTAGTAGACTGTAGAGTTTGTTTTTTTTTTTTTATTTTTGTTACTGTCTCATCTTTTGTGCACTCTGAGTGACCTAGCCACACACAGGTCCATCCTCTTTCAGCCTCAGCACTGGCTGTCCACAGGGAGCTTCCACAGGGAGCTACTAGTATCAGATTGCTGTCAGGCAACCCACCGCAGGAGACACTACTCTGCAGCTGAGTCACTTCAGTGGTGTTCTGTAGTGTTGATGTTAC